>JAYRCI010000178.1:0-25000 GCA_038088585.1 Chrysina gloriosa | reverse complement strand
TTGAATAATACAATTCGTAACAGTGGCATCTTCAGTTAACACGTCATCCATCTTTTTAACAAACTCTATTTATGAGTTCCGCGATGACGTGGGTGTCCCGTCTCGGAATAATTTTTTCACCCCTCCTAGCTGCGAACGTATGATCCCCGAGTTGTACATTAGGGGGAAATTTAGTTTGTATGAGCGAAATTTAACAAATCTCGGTTCATCCGGTAACATACGGGTCTGGAGGTGTTTGCCTCGTCGCTAGTGAAACACGTGTCATTGAATTTCACGAAATAATTGTGGAAAATTCCTCATCAAACACTCACCTGGGAAGAGTTCTGAAAAGCGTATTGATGTTGGTAACGTTGACGTTTTCGGGAATCTCCTTATTACAGAGCTCGATCAGTTTCTCCGCCAGTTTCGTGAAATCGGTCACCAACCTCAGCATGGTTGGGTCTTTCAGTCTGCTATCGCCTAGGATCTCGGCGCATCTCTTCGAACGGATCGAATAGCCCGATTTGATCACCGAAATCATCATCCACATGGTCTGTTGCGGATATTGCAACAGTAACTTGATGATGATGGCTTTTAATTCGATATAGACCTTTTTAAAACAAAAATATATGATGATATATCGATTCGTACGCGATGCCCTAGAAGGGGATAAGGATTTACGACGACGAGGAAGAAATATCGATTTTTCCATGACAGTGATTACTAGCCTGGGCAAACAGCGTACAATTATGAAATAAGTTACGACAGCATCGTCGACTCCCTACTCTAGAGTCAGTACTAAATCGATGCTGTATGCGAGTAGTTCCGTGTATATCTAGACTGTCGTAACTTATTTCGTAATTACCGCTGTTTGCCTCAACGTGAATTCGACGCCCTCAAGGGAATATAGATTTTGACAAGAAGAAGAATACCGAAAGACTCCCCTCAATCATCGCTACTCACCTCTCGTTGCGGATGACATATTCTCGAGATAATCTGCGAGAAGGCGGTTAGGAAAATGTACGAAGGCAGCCGTTCGAGGAAGTTATCGATCAACTTGGTCATCCGCAACAGATTCTGTTTCCGATTTTCGCGTACGTTTCCGGCGGCCTCCAGCGATCTCGTACCGTAATCGAACCACAGGCTTAGCATGCGGGGCATCGATTGGTAGACGTAATCGGTTCCGTACAGCATCGATTTTCCGAAATAGTTGATCATGTGGATCTGGATGTCGCTACCTTTACCGTCCTTATCGTCGCCGTTGTAGTTTTGGAAAATCCGATCGTAGTATTGCGCCAACGAAACCTGTAAATAACAGGAAATTCCCTTCTTTGGTAAGGAGAAAAAGGAACCTTCTTCGTAGTGCTAGTCGTGTGTCGGGAAATTACTGCTGTCTCGTCGTTCCTACCTTGTTATAGTTGTTCAAAAAACAACAACAAAAACAGCTAATCGCATACAACATCGATTTAGTAGACTGACTGAGGGGAGTCGGCGATGCTGTCGTAACTTAGTACGCTAGTACCTGCCGTTTTTCCAGGCTACTTAATACTATCGACTACCCCCCTCCTCCTCCTCCCACCAATTATTAAAAGATTTTACGTCTCGTTCATTAAAGTACACGTAATAGGTTCGTTCCAACACAGCACAAAACCAGTTTGTGATTTGTCGGGTACATGCGCGTAGCCTATCTAACGTTCCAAATTTGCTTTGCGCATATATCCAACGATTCACAAACTGGTTTTGTGTTGTGTTGGAACGACGCTAATGGTGGTACGGTAATACCTAAACGCTCGATTTCCCTCCGTGACGGACGCACGACATTCGCGAATCTTGTCCCCCTACATCGTCGGGGTACGATACAAGTGGTGCCCCCTTATACGGTCAACCCCTTCCCCTTTCCCCAGTCCCGTCCTGCCACGCCTCCCAACGTATTCAAACACCTCTCGAAGTTCGAAGACACTTCCTAATGCTGAGCGTCTACCACCAGATTTTCACCGCGATTAAATCGACAAACTTACTTACTTTCTATAGAATTTTGTTTCGCGATCTGTCCTCGAATTTCTACGATCGTTTTGTTTTCGAGGACAGGATGCGCGTATTAACACTCTCGTACAGGAAGTGATGGTACGAATGGTGAATGTTGATAGGTATCAAACGGCAAAAAAGCACACGACACATTCCGCAAATAAATTTCCGCCACTGGCATCGGCCCCCGCGAGGTCGCGAAGACATATTTCCGACAATACTTACGTAACTTTTCTCCCATTCCTTATTCATGTCCAGCGCCTCTTTGTAATGGATGATGTTGACCTCGGTATCCACGTTGGAGATTTTATCGTTGTAAGTCGCTATGAGAAGTTTGGCTTTCGCGCACATCCTCCTACGTTCACGCAAAGAAAAATCTGGTCAGTAAGAGTCAGTCAATACATAGCGCAACGATAGTACGTAATAATGGATATCATCAGGTTTAGCTAATGCCAAAGAGAGGAGTGAAGCCATTACTGACATATCGAAGAGAGGAGTGAAGTCATTACCGACATTCCAGAAAGAGAAGTAAAGTCACTTCTGACATACCGGAAAGAAGAGGGAAGCCATTACTAACATTCCGGAAAGAGAAGTGGAGCCATTAGTGACATACTGGAAAGAGGAGTGAAGTCACTTCTGACATACCGCAGAGAAGAAGGAAGCTATCACTGACATTCCGGAAAGAGGAGTGGAGCCATTACTGACATTCCGGAAAGAAAAGTGAAGTCACTTCTGACATACCGGAAGGAAGAGGAAAGCCATTACTGACATTCCGGAAAGAGGAGTGGAGCCATTACTGACATATTGGAAAGAGGAGTGAAGTCACTTCTGACATACCGCAGAGAAGAGGCAAGCTATTACTGACATACCGGAAAGAGGAGTGGAACCATTACTGACATTCCGGATAGAGGAATGGAACCGTTACTTACATAATGGTGATGATATCCATTATTAAAATTATTGCGACCCAATTTTCGTGGCTAAATTTTGTCTTCTAAATCTAATCTAGCACAAAGAAAAAGGACAAAAACGGTAAAAAATTTAGAATTATACAAGACATTACTGTTTCTCCGATCCGACGTCGTTTTCCAAATTCCGTTGCAGATTTTCGACGCCCCGCTTCAAAATCGTCAAAGCCTGTTCGTGTTCCTCCCGTAACCAGTGCAATTTGGCCTGCTCCAAGAATAGCTTCGGCGGGGCGTATTCCTCGGCCTTCAAGGTGTACGTATAGGCTTGTTGGTGAATCTAAAACTCATCGTTACAAGAAGGATGCAAAAAAAGCAAATAAAAAAATAAAACGACATACCCCAGCACGCCGAGCGATTTTAGCGCTTAACAACCACGATTCTCCCAGCAAAGAATCGATGAAAGGAACAGCCGATGGTACCTTATCCTTGACGATCCTCCTGGCTTGATTCAGAGCTACTCTCCGGAGACAGAGGATAGGTTCGATGATTTTCGTCGATTCTTGTACTACCTATTCGGGAAGAAAAGTAAAGGAGCATCAAAAACAAGCAGGGGACCAAAAATAGGGGGCATAGATAAACTGGGGTAGAGAAAACGGGTATCCAGACCAGGGGAGGGGGGCGTAGATAAACTGGGGTAGAGAAATCGGGTATCCAGGCAGAGGGGGGTGTCAAAGAAAAGGCGGATCGTGAAAACAGGGATCAACAAACGGGGCATCTAGAAAGTGAGGATTAAGAAAGAGGAGACAGGGAAAGGGGTATCGAAAAAGGGGTATCGAGAAGATGGGGATCAAAGAACGGGACATGTAGAAAATGAACATTAAGAAAATGGGCTCAAGAAAAGGGGAAACAAAAATAAAGGGGATAAAAAATAAAGGAGTATCGAGCAAAGGGGGAACAAAAAAGCAAAATCAAAAATAAAGGGAATCAAGAAAGGGGGAATCAAAGAAAAGGAGGATCCAAAAAGGAGATCGAAGAAAAGGCGGAACGAGAAAAGAGTGGTCGGGAAAAGGGGGATCAAAGAACAGGGCATCTAGAAAATGAGGACCAAGAAAAGGGGGACACGAACAGGAGGATAAAAGAAAACGCGGATCGAGAAAAGGATGCCAGCCAAGGTGTGGGGGAGGGGATTGGGATCATGAAAAAGGGTGTCAGGAAAAGGTGAAACAACAATAAAGGGGGATCAAGAAAAGGGGAAACAAAAATAAAGGGGGATCAAGGAAAGGGGAAACAAAAATAAGGGGGCGTCAAGAAAAGGGAAAACAAAAATAAGGGGGTAAAAAATAAAGGAGGGTCAAGAAAAGGGGTATCGAGAAAAGAGGAAACAAAGACAAAGGGGAATCAAAAATAAAAGGAATCAAGAAAAGGGGAATCAAGGAAAAGGAGGATCCAAAAAAGGGATCAAAGAAAAGGCGGAACGAGAAAAGAGTGGCCGGGAAAAGGAGGAACAAAGAACAGGGCATCTAGCAAATGAGAACCAAAAAAGGGAGTACAAGAAAAGGAGGATCAAAGAAAACGCGGGTCGAGAAAAGGATGTCCAAAGGGGGTCAAGAAAAGGAGGAACAACAATAAAGGAGGAACAACAATAAAGGAGGATTAAAAATAAAGGGGGATCAAGAAACGGGGTATCGAGAAAAGGGGGATAAAAAATAAAGGGCTATCAAGAAAAGGCGGATCAAAGAAGAGGCAGATCGAGAAAAGAGTGGTCGGGAAAAGAAGGATCAAAGAACAGGGCATCTAGAAAATGAGGACCAAAAAAGGGGGACAATAGAATAGGTATCACGGAAAGGAGGATCAAAAGAGAACGGGGCATTGTTCCGACCCCCAAAATTTATCATTAGATTTTAAGTTAGACGTTTTCTTTTTTTCGATTTATGTTGTTGATGCAGCAATTGTCAATCAGGATGCAAAGATTTTTAATGTTTTTTTGTTTTTTTTATAAGTTGCTAGGTGACAGCACGGGACATTCTTTGATTCCCCTTTCCTTGACCTCACCTTTCTCGACTCCTCCTTTCTCTATTCGTCTTCTACTTGATCCCCCTTTTCTAGATACCCCCTTTCTGGACCCCCATTTTCTAGATGCTCCGCTCTTTGATCCCCCTTTCCTCGATACCCCTTTTCTCGATCCTTCTTTTCTCTACCCCCTCCCTTTATTTTTGATCCCCCTTTGTTTTGTAGAAAATGAGGATAAAAAATAAGGTCGGAAAAGTGGGATGAAGGAAAGGAGGATGAGGAATCAAAATTGAATGTGTTATGTATGCCCGTGTAACGGATATGGTCAAGCGGTTAGGTCGTTCGACTACGATGCCGACGGTCACCGATTCAAATCTAATTCTTGACGTCTTATATACGTATACGTACATAAAGATACTTATTTAATGAACATATGTTATATGATAAATACCTTGATCCTCAACTCCCATTCGGTCGATAACTTCCTCATTATCGCCTCGGCCGCCTTGTGGTCGTTAGATTTCAACAGTAACTCGCGGACGACTCCTTCGACTTGCTCCAATTCGTTCAAGGAATGCAACCGGACGATCGATTCGTACCCGTGCTGGTAAATCCCCTCCTCCAAACTGGTAGCTCCGATCGAATCGACTTGTTGCGACCGTAACGTCTTTAAGGTGTCCCGGAATAAATCCTTTCGATCTGTATACGATCGGAACAAGGTCAAGGTCATAAACGCCAAAATTTCTGAGGAATGGAGTTTTACCGTTTTGGATGTGTAAGAGGCTCTGTCCGATTTTTACGCCCCAACTGTTGTTGTCTTTCATCTCGGGATGTTGGGTCAGATTGTTTAGATCGTCGTATCGACCTAATCGCCATAACGGTTCGGCTTGTTTCTCCAAGAGGAACGTTTTATATTTGGGGTGTTTCTCGATGGCCCCTTGGGTGAAGTTTAGGGCCGTGTTGACGTTGTCCAGGTCTAAGTAGCATTGTATGAGTCCCTATCAGCCGGAGAATAAAAACAAAATTTAGAATAGAAGAATCTTCTCCTCTCCTAATCTTAGTACCGTCGGTCACTAAAGTCGACTTAGACACCCGCGAAATACCCGCCTCGTCTATCAAAACTCCCCCTCCCCTGCTTTCCCCCATTCCCCGTAATTCGAACCAAACTCTTGACGGAAAAGCGGAAATCGTATCAAATTCTCGACGGAAATGCCCGAAAATGTATCACATCGCCCAGACGGAAACACGCATACAAAGTCGCGAGCCAGACGGAAACATTTCAAAACTGATCAAAAGTGAAGGACTAAACCGTCACCTCTCTCCCCAAAATAAAAATAAGAAAATCGACGAAAACAACCTAAAATGACTCACATCCTCCCCGCCCCAAAGGAATACGTCTAAATACTCTAGATCAATTGACACCAGCAGATCGTGTCAGATTCTCGCTGGTTCTAGGGGTTGAAATGACGTTAGCAACTTAATCGTGCAGTGCGATAGAATACAAAAGTCGTCTGGCAAGGTCTACGGCTATGTCAAAAGAGGAGATCTTTAATGCTATGTTAATTTTTTTCTGTTTTTTTTTCTGTTAATAGGTGGTTTATTCTTTTGTGCCGCCATTAGCGCTTGTACGTTTCAGTCCTCGGCGAGGGGCTCGCAAGCCGAGCATACTTGGCCTTTTATTCACTAGATGAGTATTACGCCAGAAAGTTTTAATACGTGTCGCTCATATTGTGCGTTTTATTAATGAACTTTTGCAAACTATTTTATAAAATATTTGTTATTTATTTTATCGTATATACATTGTATATATTTTTTATTATCATTAATGACGTATTCCATGCGTATGTATTATGGAATATTATTATTATTATTATTGTTATTATAAGTGCCGAAAAAGATCTGATGGCGTACTATACGCGTTCATAGACTCGCCAAGACACGCCCAAAGGAGGAAGTTTTGATTTTTTCACATTCCCAGACGTTATATGTCCAGATCTGTGGGCATCGCAAAGCGAACATCGTTAATAACTGGTTTATTCTTTTCTGTGCCGCAATTATCGTTTGTACGTTCCAGTCCTCAGCGGGGGCTCGCAAGCCGAGCATGCTGTGGACGACGCAACGATCCGCATCACCAGATAAAAACGGGTTCTAGCGCGGAAGTGGCATTTGCAACTAAATCATGTAAACGCCGACGAAGGCCTGGTGACGTACTATACGCGTTCATAGACCCATCATGACACAACTAAGGAGGAAGTTCTGATTTTTCTAACATCCCCTCGACGTTGTCTGAGCGCATCTGTAGACACCACAAAGAGGAGACTGTTAATTATTGGTTTATTCATTCGGTGCCGCCATTAGCGTTAGTACGTTTCCGTCCTCAGCGGGGAGCTCGCAAGTCGAGCACGTTACGAGCAACGCCAACGAACGAAGCGAACCGAAACGAACCTGTTATTCTCGGAACGACGGTGAACCGGAAATTTAAAAGGTATAGTCGGACCATCTCGATCTGGCGAACGGAAAATATGCGAACTAACGCTTCCTTCCCTTACCGCGCGCTTCCCTATCCCTAGTATTATACTAGTACAGTCCGAGCAAATTTGTTTATGTTTTGAATTTCCATTAGTGTTATTTTATTTCTTTTATCAGTCGTGTTCCTTTCTTATCATTATTTCATACCTTATTGTAATTATCTTATCAGTTTTTTCAAAACTAGAGAAGTATTCAGAAGTTTTTAAGGTACATAGTCAACATAACCTCTATTATATATATTATTAATTAAGTGGAGAAAATAGGACAAATACAATTATTTGTATATAATACTAAATACTTCATAATTTGCAGCTTCTATTTTCAAAATGCCAAAAAGGAAGTTCAAGGATGATATGACAATTCCTGTGCAAAATATTATTAAATTTTGCGAAGAAGAAAAAAATGCTGGTAAATATTCGTTTACCGTAGATCAAGTGAGAGCAAGAGTAGCAGCTATGACTGGTATATCAGCTAGAACAATTGATCGGATCAAGGCCAAAGTATGTGAATCTGATATGAATCAATCACAACCATCAACAACCACTGATATTTTAAACAAACCTGGAGAGATAATTCAGAAAACACGCAAATTATCTATAGATGATATGGATAGGTAATACTAAACTTCAAATTTGGTTTCTAATTGTCTCTGTATATATAATCTCTGTAATTTACAGGTGTATTCTACGTCAAAAAATACATTCTATGTATGTGGTAGAGAAAACTGTACCTACTGTAAAACCCTTACATCAGCATATGACAAAAGAAACTAGTTTTAAGGGCTGTAAAGAAACTTTACGGAAAATATTATTGGATATGGGTTATAAATTTATGAAGTGTCAGTCAAACAGGAAACGTTTAATGGAACGTTATGATATTGTTGCTTGGAGAGCTCGATATTTGAGGTTTATGAAATCAAATGAAGAGGCAGAATATAGTAGACCTGTTGTATATATTGATGAAACATATGTGCACAAAAATTATACTGTAACTCGTTGTTGGCAAAGCTCTACTGAGGAAGGTGTGCTAAGGAAGGACAGTGCTGGCCAAAGATGGGTATTGTGTCATGCTGGAGGTAGTATGGGATTTATTCCAAATGCTTTGCTTTTGTTTAAATCAAAGACAAAAGCGGGGATTATCATGATGACATGAATTATGACAATTTTTCGAGATGGTTTCAAACTGTACTTATACCACAGTTACCACCAAATTCCATCATCGTTATGGACAACGCTCCATATCATTCCGTGCAAATAAATAAAGCGCCAACAGCTGCAACCAAAATGGCTGAAATTATGTATTGGCTACAAAGTATGAATATTGCTTACCATCCTGTGATGTTAAAGCCAGAATTGTTAGAACTCGTAAAGAAATATAAACCTGCACCTCGGTATGCCATCGATGAGTATGCGATAGCTTGTGGTCACACTGTTGTAAGATTACCCCCATACCATTGTGACTTAAATCCGATAGAAATGATATGGAGCATGGTAAAAGAAATATTGCAGCACACAATGTTGATAGCCTTAGTAACATGGAAGCCTTAATTAGAGCAGCATTCGACAGTATTACTCCAGAAATATGGCAAGCCGAATGCAACCATGTTAAAAATATTCAACAGTGATATATGGAAATAGATGAGATTCTAGATGAAGAAGAGGAAACAATTATTATTCAAGTAAATCAATCTGATACGGAATCAGAATGAAGTGAATTATCAGATGATTAAAAACTTCTTTCTGTATAGCATTAAGTAATTGCAGCATTTTAGGAAACAAAACATATGTATTTATTTTTTGTATTAATATATATTTTCATTGTAGTAAGTTTGTAAATAAACAATTGAACGTGAATAAAATCAGTATTTTGGAGCATATTTACTTAAAATTATACTATTTCAAACAGATAACAAATAAGATATTGGCAAGTGTTGAATGCTTTCAAATTGTTACATTATAATTTTCATTACATTAAAACTGCAAATGAAATGAAACATAAACATTGGTACATAGCAGTGTATACATATTTTCAATAGTATTCATAGTAGTATTTAATTTGAGCAATAACCGACACATTTATAGTGCGCGCGTTAAAATTGTTTTCACGAGTGTACTTTGTAACGCGACGGTGCTGCGCGGTTCGCCACATTTACTTGGTTCGACTATATGTGCTAACGTTCAGCGAAAGTTTTTATTCGATTGAACTCGGTTTCTCTGGTTTTCTCCAAATGAAATCGCAAAAATTGAGCTAGGGGAAGGAAGCAGTACCGAATCTTCAACGGAAACACTTCGAAACAATTTGTTCACCTCAAAAAGTAATGATCCACACCATCCCCAAGGAAAAGACATGAAAACTTACCTGTAGATGTCTCAGATTTAACGGCGGTGGTATCCGTTCATAACACGCGACCGCATCGGACAACTTTCCCGACACCTCCAACTCTAAAATCCTCTGCTCCAAGGTCGGCTCTTCGTTTCGCAGAGCTGCCACGCCGGAAACGGCGTCCGGTTCGTCCAATCGGGCGTACACCTAAGACAATACGTGATTCGAAACGGATATCGGAGGAAACGACGGGAGCTCACCTTCGCCAAGGAATACAATTGGTTGCCCAGTTCGTCGCGATTATTCGAGATGTGATCCTCCAAATACATCAGCGTCCTCGAATATTCGCCGCAACAAAAACTACATTCGGCCAGTTGTAATTTTGAGAATTTCGACACGAAGAACTAAGCAAACGAAAAATTATGTTTTTCTCCGTAAAACCTTCGCCGTATCTTACCGATATTCGTTGGTAACTTTCCTCCTCGCGCCCGTTCGCACCTCTTTGCCATTGCCATTCTCGAATCCATCGTTCTAAGAAGTCCAGCAACACGAATATCACTTTCATGCACTGCGATCTCTTGAGCGTTTGCGGTAACGCTGGTTTGGGATCGGATGTCGCGATGTCACAGTTCGAAGCGGGTAAATTGGGAGTTTTTATCAACTCGTCGACCGGGATGATCTTGGGCGGTTCGAACGAACTTATTACGGCCACGAATTCGTCGTGGCACTTCCTCAAATCGTCAGCCGCGCCTTCGAGCAAGGCGTGTAGGAGGATGTGGGGTAAGAAATGCATGAGAGTCCGGTGGCTTTGTTTCATGCTCGGGAGATACACCTCCAGAAGTCTTCGATTATCGGATTTGATGATCGATATTAGGACGCAAGTCCAGCTGTTGATGGGAAAAAAGATCCGGACTAAATATTTACCAGATAGTTATCAACGAAAGTCTAACATCAATGCAATTCATGCTTACTCAGTAAGCCATTGCACAGATAGTTGGTAGCTACCCAATTAACGCAGATAATTAATTACGTCGATATATTGGGAACCAACCAGATTTTATAAATTAATTGTTATTGTTGGGACAACAAATTTGAACAACAAAAAATGGGAAACGTACTTGTGCGACCACGTTTGAAAATCACTTCCGGAATTGGAGCCGAAAATGGGCGAATCCGAAACAGGTTCTAGGACCTGCCCCATTGTGTATCTAGACGATAGGAATGGTACCATCAGTTCCTTGTGGGCTTGCGAAAATTGTCTCCAAATCTCGTACTTCGCGGCGGCCATTTCGGGGGAAATTCCGTAAATTTTCAAGGTTTCTTGTATAGCCAAGGCGAATCGATCCATGACCTGAAATTTGTTGAAATTTTGCCATCAACGAATATAAATTTTACTTACTTAAATGCGCATTTTTGCAGCTATTTAATTCTACTACTATTTCTATTTTGGTGTAAACGGAGTAAGGCTGGGGGAAAACTGAACTTTTCGGCTTTAGCGATAAGAATGAAGAAAGTCACCAGTTCTAGTGATAACAATAAACTTGAGCTCTTGCCGTCAAAACACGTTAAACTTTAATGAAAGTAAAAACATTGAACTGTAGCGTTAATGACAAGATTTGAGGTCATGAACTTTAGTGATAAAAACAACTCGAAACTTTAGTGATGGAAATAATTCGGAACTTCAGTGATAAAAACAATTCAGAGCTATAGTGGTAAAAAAGATTCTGATCCTTTGCAGTATAAACTGAATCTTGTTGGCTTTAGGTGAAAGCCTCAAACCTTAGAGTAAAAGGGGCTCATGCTCTAGTGATAACCCATGACCTTGAGGTCTTACAATAAAAACACTAAAACTATAGTGACAGTAAAAACATTGAAACTGTAGTGATAACGTAAGTCTCCAGCTTAAATTGATTGAAATTTTGAACTTTAGTGATAGGAACGACTTTTAACTTTAGTGATAGGATCGAATTTTAACTTTGGTAATAGAAACAACTTTGAACATAACAAGATAACAAGATTTCTGAACTTTTGCGCTAAAAACTGATCCTTCTTGGCTTTAGTGATAATAAGGTAAAAGGTTCAAACCTTAGAGTAAAGGGCCCTCAAGCTCTAGTGATAACCCATAACCTCGATGTCGATGCGATAAAAAGACTTTAAGCTTTAGTGACAGTAAAAAAATTAAACTGTAGTGATAACACAAACCTTGAGCTTAAATTGGCAGCAATTTTGAACTTTAGTGATATAAACGACTTTTAACTTCAGTAATAGAAACAACTTTGAATTTCGGTGATAACCAGATTTCTGAACTTTTGCGCTGAAAACTGAACCTTTTTGGCTTTAGTGATAATAAGGTAAAAGCTTCAAACCTTAGAGTAAAGGGCCCTCAAGTACTAGTGATAACCCATAATCTTGATGTCTTGCCATAAAAACTTTAAACTTCAGTGACAGTAAAAACATTGAAACGGTAGTGATAACACAAGTCTCCAGCTAAAATTGGCAGAAATCTTGAATTTTAGTGATATAAAACCAACTCGAAACTTGATGTGTAGTGTAGTGTAGTGATGGAAATAATTCGGAACTTTATTGATAGAAACAATTCAGAACTACAGTGGTAAATTTCAGATCCTTTGCACTATAAACTGAATCTTTTTGACTTTAGTGATAAAAATGTGAAAGCTTCAAACCTTAGAGTAAAAGAGCCTCAAGCTCTAGTGATAACCCATAAACTTAATATCTAGTGATAAAAAGACTTTAAGCTTTAGTGACAGTAAAAACATTGAAATGTAGTGATAACACAAACCTTGAGCTTAAATTGGTAGCAATTTTGAACTTTAGTGATAGGAACGACTTTTAACTTTAGTGAGAGGAACGACTTTCAATTTTAGTGATAGGAACGACTTTGAACTGCGGTGATAACAAAATTTCTGAACTTCTGCGCTAAAAACTGAATGCTGAATATAAGATAAAAGCTTCAAACCTTAGAGTAAAGGGCCCCCAAGCTCTAGTTATAATCCATAATCAAAGATGTCTTGCGATAAAAAGACTTTAAGCTTTAGTGTAAAAACATTGAACTGTAGTGATAACACAAACCTTGAGCTTAAATTGGCAGAACTTTTGAACTTTAGTGATTGAAACAACTTTTAAGTTTAGTGATAGTAAAGACTTTTAACTTCACTGATAACCTGTATATATATATATATATATATATACATATACATATAATCTGTACTTTTGCGCTTGAAACTCAAGCTTTTTGATTTTAGTGATAAGAACGAGAAAGCTTCAAAACTTAGTAGTGTTAGTAATAAATAATCTCCTATGGTAATAACCTTGAGCTTTTGTGATAAAAGGGCATTGAACTTTAGCGAACGTCAAAAAGTCAAACTGTAGTGGTAACATAAGTCTTGAACTTTAACAGCAGAAATTTGGAACTTTAGTGATAGAAAAAATTTCGAACTTCAATGATAAAACATCTGAACTTTTGCGTTAGAAATAACCTTAAACCATAGTGACAGCAAAAATTAGAGACATCAACATCAATCTCTAAAACGTCAATAAAAGCAAAGATTTAAAGCTTTAGCGGCAGCAAAAACAGCGACCTTCAGTGATAACAAAAACCGTGAGCTCTAGTGATGACGATTTTTTTTGCGGTAAGCACAAATTTTGAATTGTAGTAGTGCCATAATTATAGTATAGTAAATCTTGTACTTTGACGATAATAAAGAATAAAAATTAAGTGCTGCTTTAGTGATAGCATGAAGCTTGAATTTAAAGTTACAATCCTTAGTGATAAAAATCTCACACGTTTGTCATAACAAAAAGTTTGAACTTTAGAGAACTTGAGCTTGTGTTGCAAAAAATCGAACTTTGGAGATAATTACAACATTGAGGTAGGATGAAAACAATTTTGTACTCTAGTGATAACAATAATCTATAGCTTACGTGTCAAGAAAAGAATTCAGCTTACAACGATAATGTTGAGCTTTTGTGATAAACTTGAACTTCAGTGATAACAATAGCTTTAAGCGCGTGATAGAAAAAATTCGCCCTATTAGCTTTTAATTTCAATGGTAGAAACATCCTTGAACTTTAGTGATGATAAGTGTAAACTTCAGAGACACCGAAAAATGGTGAATTTCTCAGACGGAAGAAATCTTGGACTTTAGTGTAGAAACATATTTCGACTTTAGTGATAGTAAACGTTTTGAACTATAGTCATAAAAATTACTTTGAACTTTAGCGATAGTGCAATTTTTGAACCTCGGTGATGTCAAAAATCTTGAACGTTAGTGATATACACAAATTCGAACTTTAGTGATCGTAGATTTTTTTTAAATTTAGTGATAAGAATTGCTTTAAACTTTAGTAATAAAAGCTACCTTAAACTTTAGTGATAAGAGCTGCTTTAAACTTTAGTGATAGCGAAAAGTCTTCAAATGTTGTGATGGCAAGAATTATGGACTTCAGAGATAGAAACATCTTCCGATTTTAGTGATAGTAAACAATTCGAATTGTACTGATAAAAACTGCTTAGAATTTTAGTGATAGCGAAGAACTTCGAACTTCTGTGATGAAAAATTTTTTTAATTTTGGACAGGATCATCCTTCAATTTTAGTGATAGTAAGCGTTCTGAGCTTTGGTGATAAAAACTGATTAAAACTTTAGTGGTAGTAAAAATTTTGAACTTCTGGAATGGTAAAAATCTTGGACTTTAGTAATACAAACATCCTTCGACTTTAGTGTTAGTGAACCTTTTGGACGTTACTGATATAAGCGCTTTGAACTGTAGTAATAATGAAAAATTTTAAACTTCTGTGATTGCAAAGCTCTTGGACTTTAATGGTAGAAACATCCTTCAACATTAGTGATAGTAAACATTTTGAAGTTTTCTAATAAACCGGTCTCAACTTTAGTGATAGCGAACATTTTTGAACTTCCGTGATGGCAAGAATCTAGAACTTTAGTGATAGTAAACGTTTCGAACTTTAGTCAAAAAATACTTTGAACTTTAGTGATAGTGAAATTTTGAACCTCTGTGATGTCAAAAATCTTGGACGTTAGTGATATAAACATATTCGAAGTTTAGTGATAGATTTTTTAATTTTAGTAATAAGAACTACTTTAAATTTTAGTGATAAGAACTGCTTTAAACTTTAGTGATGAGAACTGCTTAAAACTTTAGTGATAGCCAAAGTCTATTGACTATTGACTTTAGTGATAGTAAACAATTTGAACCTTACGGATAAGAGCTGCTTAGAACTTTAGTGATAGCGAAAAATTTCGAACTTCTGAACTTCAGTGATAAAGACTACTTGAAACTTTAGTGCTACCAAAAATTTTGAACTTCTTGGGATGATCCAAATCTTGGACTTCAACGTTACAAACATCCTTCGAGTTTAGTGAACTGCGTTGAACTTCAGTAATAACGAAGAATTTTGAACTTCTGTGATTGCAAAATACTAGAATTTTAGTGATAAAAACATTCAACTTCAGTGATAGTAAACGTTTTGAGCTTTAGTGATAAAAACGGCTCTAATTTTAATGTTAGCGGAGTCTTTGGCAAAAGTGTGGGACACCAAATACCTTAAACTTTAGTGATGTAAACAACATTGAGCTTTAGTGATATAAAACAAAATTCCATAGATACTTACGGTAGTATTTTTCTCAGCTTGCAAAGCCCGAATCAGCTCGTTTAACGAACCGATTATAAAAACGTCTTCGGTGATGAAAAATGTAAACGACTGGGCTTCGGTGTATCTAAAAAAATCCAAACCGATCAATCCGAATACCAACGGAACGACCAAGATCAAAACTCACTTCCTAGGCAAATGGCTCGGTTCGATGGCCCCCAACTCTCCGACGCATTCCCCGCAAGCCAACTTTAACGCCTTATCCTTTTCCCTACATCCGACGGTTAACACCTCGAGTAAATTGACGACGGTCAAATCCATCCCGTTGTATCCGAGAATCATCTGATCGAGTTCGCTTCGATTGGCCTCGATCATCCCCTTCAGATACTTCAAAGCGTGCACTTTCACTTCGTTCGTTTCGTGCGAGAGGTATTTCATGAAATGTTTCAGGCGGAGTCGAAAACTTTGCTGTTCCAGTCTCTCCATCTGTTTACGGATGACGTTGTGGATTTCGGGCGCCACGTCGTAATCGAGCACGAAGAATAAGTCGGGGACGTAATCTTTGAGGAGATTTTCGTTTTCGACGATCAAATACGAAAAGATGGCGTTGATTTTTAACGGATAAACCGCGTTTAGGGGTAGCAGAGATACGAAGATCGTCGCTAACTGACCGCTGAGCGATTCGATGTCGCAATTTCGGACGAAGGCTTCCCAAACGTTACAGTTTAATTCGGGATAAGTACCGTAGTTTAGATTAAGAGCCGTTCTCAGCATCGCGATGACTTTAAATCTGAACGGGGCTATCCGCCTAGGACCCATGAATTTGAATATTTCGGCTAGACTCAATAGGACTTGCTTTTTAGCGAACAGCTTCGTGTCGAAATACTGTAGGACGCCTAAGAACCTCGGTTGGAGGTAGTCGGGTAGCTTTTTGACGTGCATCGATTCCCCGTCGGTGTCCTCGGTGGCCAGTAACTTGAGGGCTATCAGCACCCGATCCCGTTTCTCGTGGAAATTCAAGAGCAACTCGTTTAGGATTATCTGCAATTTTAAATTGCGTCGCTGGGAATTTGTTGACCTAACATGCGATCTTTCGTAAGATAACTAGCGAACGGATGGTTTGGGGGATGACGCAAACCCTCAAATGATACGAAAAATACTTACTTTAAAGTTACGTTTCCTCAATATCGAAGCCACCATTCCAGTTTTCGATTCGATGTACCTCATACAATCCTTAAACTCTTTCTCGGACTTGTTCAAGAACAAATAAATGAAGATTCCTCCGTAATTATTCGCCAGCAGTTCGCCTTGATCCATTTCAGTTAATTCGGCCACCTCCTGTATCAACTTCAGCACGTTAGGCATGACGACCGTTAAGGAAACCAGATAAGGCATCATATACCCGCTTTCTTTGCACACGAAATCCTTCGAGTTGACGAATCCCAACGCCACCGAGATATTTTCGAGCGATTTGTTCATCTTATCCTGCGCCAACGCTTGATTTATCGCGCACAAGTCGACGATGTACCGGCAGATCTCCCTGCGATATCTCCCGTACAACAAAATGGGTTGCGTCTTGTGATTCCTCGCCAATTCCACGAGGTAAGATTCGGCTATCGCCGCGTAATTAGAGGTCGGGATCATGATGAAGTACAGAAGCATCTTGATGGTTTCGAGGGGGATCGGTTTCGTTTTGAGTTTGGCGATCGAATCGATCGTTTCGAGCAAGGTGAATTGTAGATGAAAATCGCAATGTTGTAGGGATTTTTTCGTGGATTTGAAGAGGTGATCGGTGCACATCTGAAAGATTTCGTCTTTGGCGGTTCGCGCGATAGCCTCGTTTTCCTACAAGATGAGGATTTTAAATGTTTTTCTTACTATAAGCGCGCGGAATATTATTTTGGATTTTGGCGCCATTTAACGGGGAACAAGGTTAGGTTAGCGAGTGAGTCGTGGTTAGATGGACGGGGGTAAGTGAGTGAGAGGTAGTACGATAGATGCAGGTAGATTAGCGGGTGAAAGGTAGGAAGATCGATCAGGGTAGGTTAGAGAGTGAGAGATAGTATGATGGATGGGGGTAGGTTAGCGAGTGAGAGGTAATAAGATAGATTAGCGAGTGAAAGGTAGGAAGATGGGCCGGGGTAGGTTAGAGAATGAGAGGTAGTATGATGGATGGGGGTAGGTTAGCGTGTGGGAGGTAGTAAGATAGGTGCAGATAGATTAGCGAGTGAAGGGTAGGAAGATGGAGCAGGGTAGGCTAGAGAGTGAGAGGTGGCATGGTGAATGGGGGTAGGTTAACGAGTGCGAGATAGCAAGATGCATGTGGGTACGTTAGCGAGTGAGACGTAGTGCGATAGATTAGCGAGTGAAAGATAGGAAGATGGATCGGGGTAGGTTAGAGAGTGAGAAGTAGTATGATAGATGGGCGTAGGTTAGCGAGTGAGAGGTAGCAAGATAGACGCAGATAGATTAGCGAGTGAAAGGTAGGAAGATGGATCGGGGTAGGCTAGAGAGTGAGAGGTGGCATGGCGAAAGGGGTAGGTTAACGAGTGGGCGATAGGAAGATGCATGGGGGTAAGTTAGCGAGTGAGAGGTATTTAAATGGATGAGGATACGTTAACGAGTGAGAGATACCGCAAGAAGTATGGGCGGGGAAACGCACGACAAAAATGTGACTTACGTGGCAAGACGATAAAATCCGATAAACCACGCTACTGAATTCTTTTCGTACGTCCACCTCTGCATGATCGGTAAACCTAATCCATTCTCGCGCCATCCCGACAGTATGAAACGCATCGAAATGCTTCGCAAGCGGTAACATAACCTTCATAAAGCGTTTCAAAATGGCAACGTCGTTACGTTTCGATAATCTCCAGATCATCTTCAAGATCTCGTCCAAGTTTACGTCGGAATTTTTCGATTCCGATACGTCGGATACGACCGTAAGATCGTATTCAGGGCGCGATTGCAAAATAGTTCGTTTCATCGCATTCGTATCGGTATCCTTCGCCAAATCGCACTTAAGACAAACGTAGTCGATTCTGAGTACTTTGGCGCTGTCGAACGTGGTTACTTTAACGTGATCCGAACATAACACGCAAAGCATCTTGGGTACGGTTTCTAACAAGTCTTCGGTGACTTTTCGTTCGTCACACATATGCAACAGCAATTTAGGGATAAAATCGACATTTCTGACGTAGCTTGTTACAATCGGAAGATACTTTGCGAGCTGTAAAAAGGGGTACTCACAAATCGTATAATACAATCGCTCGATAGTGTGAACGTACACGGAAATCAACAGCAGATTCTATGGCGTAAATTTAGTTAAGTCAAACAGGTATGATGGTCCCCTCGGTCGTTCGGTGTCGACTGATTTATTCGGGTAGAGGAGCACGGTTCATGTTCGGATTTTACACGAGTTTCAAGTAGAAAAGGAAATCTGTCCGAGAAAGAGGACGTGCCGTCAAGGTAAAATATAGCCGCCTAACGGAATTTACGATGATGTAAGGGCTTCTCTCGGAATAATTTGATACCGTAGGAAGTAAGTAAAGACCCTAAAAAAGCGTCCCGTAATAATTAACTTAAGTTTCACTCTATCGTGAAAATCGATAAGCTATCGATAACGTAAGGATATCGACCGCAAGATGACTCCCAAGGTCACGAACAAAGATTAAATAAAGGCAGCAATTGTAACGACAAAAATCACGATACGTGCGAAGAGAGAAAAAACGTAACATATTTCTTACGGCATTTCGATCCAGATTCTCGCCTACCTTACATACGTTGATCAGATTCGCAGATTTCTCAACCCACAGGGAAATCCATGGAGAAACGAAGGAACTAAATTTCATCATTTCCAACATTAAGTTCGTTCCAACACACCACAAAACTAGTTTGTGAATCGTCGCAAAGTAAATTTTGAACGCCAAAATTGCTCTGGGCATGTACCCGACGATTCTCACAAACTGGTTTTGTGCTGTGTTGGAACCAACCTATTATTGCTAAACAGTGCACAACTCGTAAACGCTAGCAAGGATGATTTCACTTAGTACACACTATCGAGGCGCCTGCTCTAATCGAAAATCTCATACTTACCACGATTTTTAACTGACTCGGACCTTTCGAATACACGTCCGAGAATATCTTCAGGAAATTCGATTCCAAATTATGCTTGCTAACATCGGACGTTTTATTCGCTAATCCGCTCTCTAACACGCACATGAAATTACACACGCTCCCCAACGCGACGTCGCGATTTTCTTGCAATAACGCCAATCGTTTGTACGTCTCCTTCACCTGGACCTTAGCCTGCGTCGTATCGCATCGACCCGACAGACTCGTCGGAAGTTCGTTGTTCGTTTTGTAAAAGAGCGTTAGGAAAGGGTAGGCGATGAGATGAAAGGTTATTTCGATATTGGTCGTATTGAGAAATACGGGCGTTTTTATCAGGATCCGCACGAAAGGTTCGTGAGGAATCCTCGATTTGCAATCTCGTAGGTGGGCGTTTAGGAACGATAGTAACGAAACGATAAACTCGGCCTCGTCGAAGAATTCCATGGAAGTTAATCGATCGGATTTTATTTTTAACTTCACTAAAGTATCGGTGATGCCGTCTATGATCCGTAAGGTCTCGTCCAAGACGCAATCGTTTTCGCAGTTCACCTTCGATAGGAGCCCCTTGATAAAAATCGATGCTCTTTTCCAAGTCGGGCTGATATCATCAACGATCCAAACCGACGTTGGTACTTCCGGTTGGTAATCGTCAAATTCATCGCGGATCTTCCACGATATCAACTCCAAAGCTCCTAAGCGATTTTTCTTGAGTAACTTATCCATCGTACCGGCCTTGAAAATGGCGTCGACGTACATTTCATCGCATAAGACGAACCGGCAACACTTCACTAACGTATCGTCCGAGATTCTAACCGTCACAGAGACATCGGAGCAAAACTTATCCACGAAATATTTACAAACGCGTAATTTAAATTTATCACAGCTATGAACCTTATTGTCTAAAACGCACACGAACATATCCTCGATCCGTTTCGAAGTCGCCTCGTCAACTTTCAATTTCGAATCGTAAACTTCATACGTTAAAGCCTCCAGCAACGCGAGGATCTGGTCAAATTTCCTTAAAAGATACAACGGGAACTCGTCGACGGGTACGATACTATTTTCCAGACAGCTCTTGTATATTTCCAAGACGGTTAACTTCAAGGCGACGCTGTCTTCCCGAAGTATGTGAAGGATAGTATCGAAATATTCCACGATGATATCGTTGATGAAGTGGGACGTCAGTCGTTCCATTAAGGTGTGATGCATGAATTTCAGGAGGGTCTTTTTCAAGGTAACGCAGGCTTGCCACGAATCGATCGTCATCTTTAACGGGTCCAGATCCATTTTTTCCTTTAGGTCCTCGATGTATTCAACGTTGAAGATGGTTATCTCGAGTTTCTCGCCGTCTCGGTATCCGTTAAGTAGTTTTAGCGCGTCGCAGTATTCGGCGCTCACTTCGACGTGGATGTGCGGTTGGGTGAATAGTATTAGTTTCAGGATTTTTAACTGGACGTCGGTGACTAAGGTGTGGATCCTGGAAAAAGGTAATTTTCGAGAAATTTTATATTCGAACTGAACAAACAGAAGCTGGAGGTGTGTAACGTTTACGCACAATCATTCCGTTATTTTTTAAAACCCCCGGGGAAACAGGTGTACAAGGTACAAACGCCATCGGAACCCTTCACAAGTTGTTATTATTTGTTATTGGATCTGATCTAATTGTTTTTGCAAACGAAGTTGCCCCCTGTCAATTTTTACGTAATACGTACAGAGTGAGCAACCGGAAACGTACTCCTAGTGGCCAGAAATGTTTACTTGGAAACATTGAGGCGTTGGTAGTATTAACTTAACTAAAGCGTGAGCTTTTCGACAATACGATGATCCCCGACTACTTTCCCCGTGTCCAGGCGACCATATCTTGGAAATTTAGAGACTGGTTGCGTTGAATTGGATTGAAATGCACGCGCCCCGTTGAAGAGTCGCGGAAACCGCGAAACCCGTCCCAGATTTTCGCTCTTACATAATTCAATACAATCTCCCGTTCCCTAATTAATTATCACCTGCGTCTGTGCTTGCCACATTGCAAGTCAGCTGCCGTTGTCGAAGCTTTTATCCGAGTCATAGTTGTTTCTGGGCAAGATCTTCCCAATATCGAATTACAAAGTTAGATTATATTATAAGAGACACGCCGAAATTCTATATTTACAACGTATATCGAGTTTATTCTATACTCTGTCCATCCAACAGAAATAGTTAAGCCACGCCCATGTATTCCAATGAGCGCAACAGACAGTTTAACATGATATGCCACAAATTAGTAAAAGCGCGGAAAATTTTCAATAAGGATATGAAATTTGAAATTCTTCCTGAAATTCCAATAAGCCTAAAAATATAACAATAGTATTTATTTATACCAACAAAAATTACTATAAATGATATACAAACTGTCACAGTAGAAATTATTTATCTAAAAAATGCATATTTGATTCATTACTGAAACTGTAAAATAATTATACAGATACATATTTTGGTTCATCTTGCACTGTTTTTGTTAAATACTATTTCTGTTGAATAAACAGAATATATGAAGGAACAACAGGGTGGCAAATCTCAGAAAACGAACATTTTCTTATGGTCTTTAGTACTACCAACGCTCGAAATTTAATGCAACCGGTTTTCAACTCCTTTTTTAAATTTTAGGATGGTTTTCGCTCCACTTTCTTTTACTTATTACAATATCTACGAGGGTCAAACAACTAGGTAAAAAAAAAATTAATGTTCGGATCGGGACCATATTGTAGTAAACTGACTGGCCTCAAATGAAATTTGAATATCTCTAAATGCGCATTTCGACAACCACGTTTTCATCCTCAATGGAGACGAAGGGGAATGAAATCCTCGTCCTGAAATTTCAGTTCACCTTTTTAAGAAAGCACGCTTAATGATCGCATCGCAGGCACTAACATCCCCGCTCTCCACTGAAGATGACTTCATTATCGGAACGCGCATTTTTTAATCATACCAAAAAAGACACAACATCCACTTACCTCGAAAGATTATTGAGCGTCGATAGATAAAAGAATTTCCCCAATAACCATATGGTAAACGCCTTATACTTCCGACACATCTCGTTGTAATGCTCGTAAGAAAGTGGCGTTTCGGAATTGTACACGAAAATACTCGTCAATTTCTGCGTATTGACGATGTTCGCCAAATGTTCTATTTTACTCTCCGAATGATCCAATTCTAACAGTTTTATGGTGTCGTAAAAGATCTTCCACATAGGGAAGGCCGGAATGTCCGTTTCGATCGATGTCATCTTCGAAATTTTAGCGGAAATATCTAAATATACGTTTTTCCCGGGCCTTATCGGATTATTTAGGGCCTAAAACTCATATTTGAAGCGTTTTAAACGATTAAATCTACGAACAAGAAAGTGAGGTTATGTACGGTAACGGCGGCAAAAACTAAATGATGCACACGCGTTCAGCCGATTTGATAATTGTTTATTTCTAGATTTATGGTTTGAAATATAATTATGGATTACTGATATTTACGCAAGGTACGACATATGAGAAATATATCTTTACATAATTCGTTCCGCGCTAATTATTGAGTTTATAAGTAATAACGTCCGTTCATCCAAGGAAAACCGAAGTTTAAATAGCTGAACGCATTCGCTTCTTTTGGGGAGTTTGAATGCCAACATCAAAGACCTGCACACTAAAGTGCAAACGCTGATTCCTTTATCTTCAGAGTAAAGTAATTAATAATAGTAAAATGTCGCTAAATGAATAATTTTTACCAGGAAGTCACAAGGTTGGCAATTAACTTACATACCACCAACTATCCAGCCTCACCAACTAAATTTCTTTTACCCTAGCAGTCATTTGATTATGTTCTGTCAAAATCAGTAGTAAGAACATTATTTTCTAGAGTGGTAACGTTTTCAATTACCGTCGAATTTTTTATGTTCTACTGTTTGCGCGCGTGGTTGTTGCATTTACATCTTCCACAGAAGCAACTTTCAGTTTTCTTTAACTTCACTTATTTTTGTGTTGCTTGTCAACGATATATTTATTAACTTCCCGCTCTCATTTCACAGAAATAAACAAGATTAGAAGTTGCGTTTATCAAGTGATTACGATCTTCTACCAACCTTTCAGTGGGTCCAACATAACATTCTTGGACGGAAAAGAAAAGAGAGTAGAGAGAGAGATTATGGTTATGTTTTATGTTATGTGAGGTGAATGTCTTGAGATTAAATTTAATTAAATTTACGTTTAATTCAAATACGTTCCCAACATTATCATCAATTTGTATCCGGCATTCATCCACCGCCGAATATGAAGGGTAAATTTTGACAAAAGCATTATAGGGTTAATTGGGGCAGGGAACGGCGATTGGTCTACTTATAGAGCACAAAAGAAAGGGTTAAGAAGAAGAAGATCTCAATTTTTCAATAAAAACGGTTGACGCAATTTTAACCAATCAGCAAAAAAGGGTTTTTTGTTTCAAATTTCTCCTAGATCTCATTGGCTGTCCAATCCGAAGCCGATTAGGGACGGTGAGCGGGAAATTCAAATATGTGAGATATTAAAAAATGGATTTGAGGTTATTCTCTCTTTATTTCCTACGAGATGTGATTTCACTGAGATTCGCCTTTTAGACCTAAAAATACACTTCCGCACCCGCGAGGGTGGAAAAACTTATGAATGCTAAAAATAACATAAAACAATCAGAATTGATTATCGAGACTTAAGCACTGGGGATTATCCTTGTAAACGCCCTTATCTTCATAGACGGCGTGCGGGGAGCAAATCCACGGATCCTCCGTAACCGACTGCCACCTCAACAGGCGCCCTTTCAAATCCGCGAACAAACTCTGATAAGACGGTTTGTCGGCTAAATTCCTCAATTCTGCCGGATCCATTTTTAAATCGTAAAGTTCCCATTCCGGACGGTCGTAATACGATTCCAAATCCTTGAACCAGAATAAGGGCTGATTTTGACGCGTCCGATTCAAGATATCCTGCAAACGTTTCTATTTCGCATCAAAATCGTATAAAATCCGAACTGTTTTTGTACGGTCCGACGAAAGCAAAATTTACTTACTTGGAATGTGGGCGAGACGTAAAAGTCCTGATCGATCGGAAACGGCGCCTTGTAATTTAGATTGTGGATCAATTTGTAACGTTTCGTCCTGATCGCCCTCATCGGATAATACATCGTCACCTCGTGCATGTTATGGCTGGCGAAAATGGCCTCGTCCGTGTAATTCGTAGGCTCTATCGAAGATTTGAGAACTTCTGACGCGGTTTCTCGATTTGAATAATCCCGCCGTAAAACTCGCTACGTCATTGAATGCTTTGAACAAGTAACCAATTACCGCGCGAGCTTTGCGCGGGAATTATTTGAAACAAGTGGCACCGTCAGTTAACACCAATTAAGTATAAGGTTATCTATTTCAATGGTTAACACAGTTTAAAATAAAGTTTCTTTGATTCATTACTAATTCAAGTGCAGCCATCATTGTTGCA
>JAYRCI010000177.1:0-25000 GCA_038088585.1 Chrysina gloriosa | reverse complement strand
TCACCCTCGATATTTTCCGATACCTTCGATGTACACAAACGTTAGAAAATGACAAAGTGAGTTCTAGACGTCCACCTATATATCTCTTTTCGTGTTGTACTTCGCTGCGCGTAAAAGAGATATAAACTTCAGTCTCTTTCTTTAAATTGACTACATCATATCAGTTTGACCAAATATTGAACATACCAAGTTGTAGCCTCCAATCTTAAAGATCGCAGATACTCCAAAATCGATTAGGTTGATGGCGTAAAGGTTCAAGGAAGTTTGAGGTTTTCATACTTTTCTAAAATTTAAATTTTTTCCTTATAAATTGACAAAATCGCAACGATTGGTTCAATTTTGAAGATTGTAAGTTGCAATTTTCAACTTTGGAAGTTGCGTACGTTTGGTTGGTCAAATGGTTCCAGGAAAATTCAAACTTTTTGGATTTTAGCAAAATTTCAGCCTCTTTCTTCAATCATATCAGTTCGAGCAGATATTGAATAAACCAAATTCTAGCCCCCAATCTTAAAGATCGCAGACAATCGAAATTGATTCGGTTGATGGCGCAAAAGTTAAAAGATGTTTGAGGTTATCTGAATTTTCTAAAATTTCAATTTTTTCCTTATAAATTAACAAAATCGCAACGATTGGTTCAATTTTGAAGATTGTAAGTTGCAACTTTCAACTTTAAAAGTTGCGTACATTTGGGTGGTCAAATGGTTCCAGGAAAATTCAAACTTTTTGGATTTTAGCAAAATTTCAGCCTATTTCTTCAATCATATCAGTTTGAGCAGATATCGAATACATCCAATCTTAAAGATCGCAGACACTCGAAATTGATTCGGTTGATGGCGCAACATTTAAAAGATGTTTGAGGTTATCTGAATTTTCTAAAATTTCAATTTTTTCCTTATTAAATTGACGAAATCGTAACGATTAGTCAATTTTTAAAGATTATTATTATAGCTGCGACTTTCAAGTTTAAAGACCACGAACATTCCAAAATCGACTTGATAGATAGCCAAGAGAAGTTCGAGGTTTTTGGATTCTAGCCAAATTTAATCTTCTTCTTTAAATCAATCAAATCGTATAAGTTTGAGCAAATATTAAACATGCGAAGTTGTAGTGTTCCATCTTAAAGATCGCAGATACTTCAAAATCGATTTGGTTGGTGGGATAAAAATTCAAGGAAGTTTCATATCCTTCTAAAATTTCAATTATTTTCCTTTTTCGTTGATTAACTGGTCAAATTTTGAAGATTACAAGTTGTGACTTTCAACTTTAGAAGTTGCGTACAGTTCACAATCGACTTGATGGGTAGCCAAGTGATTCACGAGAAATTCGAAGTTTTTTCATTTTAGCAAAATTCCCATCTCTTCCTTTAAATTGACCAAATAATATCAGTTTGGGCAAATATTGTATTTACTAAGTTGTAACCTCCAATCCTGAAGATTGCAGATGCTCCAAAATGAATTTAGTTGATGGCGTAGGAGTTTGAGGTTTTCACATTTTTCTAAAATTTAAATTTTTTCCTTTTAAATTGACAAAATCGTAACGATTAGTTTAATTTTGAAGATTGTAAGTGGTAACATTCAACTTTAGAAACCGCGTACATTTCACAATCGACTTGATCGGTGACCAAGTGGTCCCAGGGAAATTCGAGCTTTTCGGGTGTTAGCAAACTTTCAGTCTATTCCTTTAAATCGACCAAATCATATCAATTTGAGTAGATATCGAACACGGCAAGTTCTAGCCCCCAATCTTAACGATCGCAGACACTCCAAAATCGATTTGGTTGATGGCGTAAAAGTCGACGAAACTTGAGGTTTTCATATGTTTCTAAAATTCCAGTCTTTTTCCTTCGAAATTGATGAAATCGTAACGATGATGGGTAAAATTTTGAAGATTATCAGTTGTAAGTTTCAACTTTAGAAGTTGCGTACATTTCACAATCGACTTGATGGATGCCCAAGTGGTCCCGGGCAAACTTGAACTTTGTACATTTTAGAAAAATTTGAATCTCTTTCTTTGAATTGCCCAAATTATATCAATTTAAACAAATATTAAACACACCAAGTTGTAGCCCTCAATCTTAAACATCTCCAAAACTCCAAAATCGATTTACTTGATGGCGTAAAAGTTCAGAGATGTTTGAGGTTTTTATATCTTATCTATTGTTTATAAGAGTTTGAGGTTTTTTTCTCTTCGAATTGACGCAACCGTAGCAATTGTTCAAATTCTGGAGGTACCAATCTATAACCTCCAATTTTGAATTTCGCGAACATTCCAAAATCTACTCGCCTGGTACCCAGAAGGTCTTCGCAAGTAATTCGACTTTGGCTAAACTACAGTTTTTTGTCTTTTTGTTTAAATTGGCGAAAACATCAGCAAATCTACAAATTCAAAGCACATGGGACGAAGCGTGCGATAAAAATCGTCCATTAGCAAGGTTGATATCCCCGAGCTTGTTTAACCTTCCTATACTCACGCATACGGTCTGTGAGACCGATTTATATAGTATAGTATACGTCTTTCATCTTGACGTGAGTATAGGAAGGTTAAACTCTTCGAGTTATAACTCAGCGATTTTTAGATGCACATAGACGTGAAGCAGGTGCATCATTGGAGTTTTGATAGCCCTAAATGAGCTAGATGATGATGACCTACTGTTTGATAGACGGACAGCAAATTCGAAAATGATAAATTGAGCATATGCAGCTTTATGAGACCATCACCAAGGACTAGATATAATATCGCGTAATAGATTTTTTGTTATTTACAACATTTTGGCAACCAAATGAGCACACAACTTTGAGCGATCAAGTCCTACGAGGAAGTGGAATTGATTTTAGGCTTAAACACATATGCAAGTAGCTGCCCAAAATTGCAATTACTTCTCAATCTTAAACGCTTGATTAATAACACCCATTCATGCTGATATGTTTCTGCTGTCTTTTCAGAGAGAGTAACTTTTCAAAACAATTTTTGGATGAGTTCAGCATCGAGATTACAAACGATAAAAATACACACCGGTACCGATAATGAAAAAAAAAAAAAAACTTATTAAAACAAAATTATTTATAATTAAAGTAATTTTTAATTGAAACAAAAAAGCAAAACTCACCCTTCCTCTCGTCAAGGAGCAGATCGGAAGGACTTTCGAAAAACCGGTGGAGGCGACTGGCGTATGTAAGCGTTTCAGATTCGGTAACAGCTGGTTTCTTCTCGCTATGAAGAACGACTCGCAGGATATCGTCCTGCTTCTATCGAACTTCCTAACAGACTGACTGCCCACGGATACTTTGAATGAAATCGACGCTTATCTACCGACGCTATCGCGGTAGCTTTCGTCGAAATTCGTCCGTCCTCGACGCCGGTTACGTAAACGAACTTTCAAATAGGCAGGTGTATAAGACGACGATTAAAAGATCCTTTCTATCCCTTCAACAATCGAAGAAGAAGGACCGCACCGTTATCGATGTAAACGTAATAAATCCTAGCTGAAAAATGAATGTTGCGTGCTTTTCAGGCGTATCGAAATTGCCAAGGGAAAATATAGTATCTTGCTGGGGTCGTTAATTACTTATTAATTTTGAAGAAAATTGTAAGTCGTTAGAGTTGGCTAAACACGGGACGAAAGGGAGCAACTTGTATTATCGATATAAAATTATGATAACTTTTACTCGCATATTTATGCATATTGTACTGAGAATTTATTTCAAAATTGCACCGGCCTAGCTCTTAATTAATGATATAAAAAGCATAAATTATTACAAATTATATTTATAAATTTTGAGAAATGTTTAACATAAAATCAAGATAATTACCTAGTGTTGTGTGTGTGTGAGTGTAATTTCTTTTATTCGATGATAGATCTTCCTATGTCTCCTCTCTTAATTTCTTTTTTCGATGCAGCTCTACTTTCTATGGATGCTTCCCTCCCTTAACTTCTTTTTTCGGTGTGGCTCTATTTTATATGAATTCGTCCCTTTTTCACTCACTACTTCGGCGTGGTGAGGTTCTTTTATTCACTGGTACTTCCTTTTAATACCCTTTTGGTCCAAAATATACTTTAAACTTCTTTGTTGACTTATCCATCTTGTAAATTTTCTTCGTCGTCAACCAAACAAACTTTTTATTTTTTCCGGAAACCACGACTACACTACATTATTTCTCCATTGTCCACGAAACAAAAACTTTAATTCACCATGACTTCAGTTCATCCAAGGCATAACGTTGTTATAGAAACCTGTATTGAATGTCGATGTGTCCTTGATAATTTATCCAGTGGTTATTAGGACTTCTTGTGATGTGAAAGTGTTGAATATATGTGTTTGAATGGTCACAATGCTTTTCAATCTTTTAATCGATGCTTTTGATAATAATTAATAATTTCATTTCTAGTTACATTTCTTTCTCCCATTAAACGTCTCTGACTGTAGTTAAAATAAGAAGCTAACATCCGTACGATAATAAAATGCTTAAACGGTGGTGTGCGTGGTATCGAAAAAGTATAAATAGAACCCAAAGATAAAGCGAATGTCATTTGAACATAAACATCCATAACCCCAACGTTTACTGCGAATTTTGATATATTGAATTGTAATAAATGATAAATTTTCTAATGGTAATTAACCATTTGAGTATTACTATACTACAATATACATATTTAATACTTTAAACAGCACTGTATTGTCACGGGCGGTGTATAAAAAAATATATCAATTAAGCTAGTTAGTTATTTGGTTTACACACTTCGATAATCAGTGGAATTCCAACGGCCTTACAACCACCTTACAGCTTAGCTGAACGTAATTATAAACTAGCATATATTCGAGTGACAAGTACTGATAATCCCCTCCCCCTCTCCCTTAATTACTAATAAACTTAAATATAGTACTAATCAACAAACGTAACAAAAAGAGAAACCATCTTTACTCGGAAACAAATCTCAGTCCCCCCTCCCTCCATCCTCTAAAAATACTAAAATAATTTAATGTTTACAAAAATATGTATATACTCCCCTGTATACTCGCACGCAAATGCCCAATTTACTAACTTCAAATTAATTACAAGATTCTAGGGATGTTTTTCCAAAAACTCAACGACACCAAAAATATAAATAAAGCAAATAAAAGCGGCACGTAGCGTGATGTAGTTTTCTGTTGTCGACATTCGCACGGCGTGGTGTTCGGAACCGGACGGAAGTTGTCCAAGATGGCGGGTTTTCTCGCAGGTGTGGAAAAGATGTCGGAAAAACTAGCTTCTAGTTCCTACGATAGTTCTATACTCGTTAATGCTATCTTACACTAGATATACCAGTCTTAACTAGTTCCCTATAACAACGTGAAAGAGCCGAATTCCAGTATCGAAATCAAGAAAAGAGAGTCACCTCCTATCGAGGGAAAAGCAACGTGGACGATTAGTTCGACCAGCAAAATTTGGAGACGAGAACTCAACGATAATCTTAACGGTACTATTCACTTCCCAGTCTCGAATTTCCTCATATATCCTCGACAACGAGATTTAAAAGCGAAACGGAATAAACTTAGGCACGGAAACCGATCTGTTCAATCGCAACGTTACAAACGGTAGGAATACCACGTGCCCATCCAATCGGGGCAATCCGTATCATTGAATGAAAATTACGAACACGGGGCATTATCCACACGTTAAAAGTTGGAGCGAGAAACCACAGACACATTGTGACAAACGACCGTAACACGTGGACAGGCAATTTTTAGCTGTATTAAAATCGGTAATCATCATGTCGATTTTGATTCGTCGTTTATCACCAAAAATCTTTCTGTATAGTACATAGTAGACGCATTAATCAAAACCAAAAACGATTTTTTTCTGAAATCTCCTAATAAGCGAATTCGGAAATTTTACAAGTTGCGTCCAGGAATTCCGAAACCAGCAAATGTGTAAATCTTACAGCTCGATTGATGTCGAAAATTCTTATTGTAGTGTTGCTACAACAGAAAATCTAACATTTAAGATAATTTAGTTCAAATCTGACTTTGGCCTTGTCCAATGTTACTTCATTTTAACTTAATTATTGACTTGAAATTACGTTGCATTTAAGTGCTGCCGAGAAGATGCAAATAATTGCGTTACTCGGGAAACGATAGTTCATAGGAATACTAGGTAATAGATTTGAAGTGTTCAAAGGCACTATTCACGACGACATCTATAAAAAAAGGGCTACGTTAAAATTGACATGAACTTGACAAACGGCGGGCTTACACTGTTCAAAAACAGTAAAGGTAGTCTATAAGGTTTGTCCGAATTTTTGTTATCGCAGTACAGCACAATAAGAATGTTCGACATCAAACGAGGTAAGATTTGCATATTTCGTGGTATCGGAATTCCTGGACGTAACTCGTAAAATTTCCAAAATCGCTTATCAGATTTCAGAAAAACTATTTCTTTGTGTTTGATTGATTAATTCGTCAACTACAGGGTAATGTAAAACCGGACGTAATTTTTCAGCAACTTAGTGGCCTGCAGAATCAATTACTTTGATTTAACGATGCTTTGAGCTTTCGTATAAATATGTTTTTCTATTTTCTTGAAATCCTTGCTGTAATATAAAACTGCATCAAGTCACGTTCTCCATCTAGTTATAAGAGACCTTGCTGGTATCGGAATTCCTGGACACAACTTGTAAAATTTCCGATTTCCGTTATAAACATCTTTCATCGTGAAAGTAAACCAGCCTCTGTCATCCGCGATCCTAGCGCTGAGTTAGTCATTTGTTTCTGCCTATCAACAGATTTTTCCCGAGACAATCTGACAGCCACTTGCTTCTCGGACGCCCTATTTCTATCTACGTGACATCTTCCGGAGCCTCCAGCACTCTTTTTGTTTGTTTTAGCTACTTTCGTCTGGCGAAACAGACGGTTATTAAGGAAGCACGTAGTAGGTTAGCATCGAGAAATAAGTTATATGACAGACGGCAGATTATCATTTTAATTGCTTAAAATCCACTTCGACAAAGTTAACGAGTACGTACGAAAGTATTAAAACTTCCAGAGCGCTATCTCAACGATATTCGTGCAGCACAACACGCTATGAATAAACATGTAATATGCGTATGTGTAAGTACATGGTAAATCTATTCGCCTTTTGGTATTACCTAATCAAATAAGTTTCCTCTCCATCTCTTAGAAAATTTAATCTTGTCGTACCGAAAACTGACGCCTTATTTGACGAGTTCGGTTTGAGCGGTGCACTTCACTTTATTAATTTCACTCAGTATTCGGAAAATAGCGGTTTAAAATTTAAAACGCTTCATACATTAACGGATTAGTATCTTTAGGATTATTTCTACCACTTTTCGGTGAAATAAAACGAATAAAAATTCAACGCATCAGATTGTATTTAAGAACGCGTACTTTAAACAGTTGTCGGAAACACCGTTCTGATATGTATTCTGTTCCATTGCATTTTTGTCTTTCAATTAACTTAGAAGTCTTTCGTATTCCCATCTTTCTTTAAAAATCTCGAGAAATAAGCATCAATGGTAAGAATGTATGATTAGGCAATTTTTTGTTTTTAAGTTGATATGAACGTACTAATAAGCAAAACAATTACCGTTTGTCTCCGTCACATATAGTTTTTTTATAGAATCATTTCTTTTATAAAAAATAAAAAATAATGTGCTTGTTTTTACTCAAAATTGCCTTTATTTGAGAAGCACCGCTAATACGACGTTATTATTAGATTAAATACCGACGGGGAATCCCTGATATAAGGGGGATCTTTATATTCGGATTTAAAAACTAGACGAGGGAAATCCCCGAATAATCTATGCAAACGAAAGCTTCGTATAGTCTACATTTAGTTTAATGCATAGCACTTAAATGGTAAATTTGGTTTTGTAGCGGTAGGCCCTGTATAGATAACTATTGTTAGATCTTGAAGAGGGATGTTCCTATAGCCGAGTATAAAGAAAAAACCACCAAACAGCGAAAAATTTTCTAAGAACAGCAAAAAGTAAGTTCATGTTCCTTTCGCTATTTTTTTTTTTGTAATTTTTTGTTAATACATATTTCGATTGTTTTATATATGTATGTCTTATAAATATAATATCAAAAAGAAGACACCTGTATATACATATGTATTATTATTAACCTTTGACAAACGCGTGCTACGACAGAAGCGCCTAGACGGAGGTTTAAGTCGATGCGAAGCCAGTGGAGAGTTTAGTCACTCGATAGCCGTGGAAATGGACGGTCGTTCGATAATTATCGGTTTATCGGCGCGGGTCTTTTAAAACATGGATCGTCGCAGGCGTCAATGAAAGGTAAGAATATATTATTTTTTAATAATGCGGTATCTCACATATCTACTTTACTACGTGATACGTCTCTGACGTTGCACTCGTTTGTCGAACCCTAATTATTATTTACGTAGCTTTGCCATTGAGAGAATACATTACGTTATACAGAAAAAAATGAAAGCAGACCCCAAGTTACTCAAGCCCAGTTAACAAAGAACAATTCATCTTCAATAAGGTCTAAGAACCCAAGCCTGTGTTAGTATTAGAGCTCGGATATTTAGGCAAAACGGCTAAAATAGCTAAAAATGCATTGACTATTTTCATTTATAAATGCCTTTTTTGCTTATATAAATACCTATTTTGTCATAAATTTTGTTTTTAGAGAATAAACATCAGCAGCAGGATCGGTTTAACCACAGAACATTCCATTCTCTGATGTTAATTACTTGAAAATGACTAAATCATTGTTAAACATGTACTATCCATTTCCATAATTCCAAACTATGCCTTTTTAAACAGTATTACAACGCAATACAAACCGGCTGCTTATAATTGTAAATCAATGTGACGATATTTTTATTGCCTTTTGCTGTGCCTGGATTAAGTGATTATTAAGCTTCGACAAACACGCGTCTCGTTCGTTGAAAAAGCAGTCTATATACAGCGAACAAGACACAAATTGTGTAAAGTTTTTCCTAGTTTTAGGGACGGTCATTCGCATATTGTTAGTTACATCTTCTCTCCATCCCCCTTTGTACTGCTATAAAATCCAATCTTTTCGTAATTTAAGTCAGTTTTTACGAGTCATGGTTTTAGTGATTTTCGTTCATTTTTCAACCTTCAGTTACCAACGAATTAAATAAATTTCTAAACTAAAGAGTTTAGAAGTGACTTTTTGTTTCCAGCGATGATTTTGTGCTTGTTTTGTAAAGTCTGGGAGAAACCTGAACACGCGCATTTTCCTGATTTTCTGGTTTCTATCAGAGAGCAAGTCGCTAAAAGTGACTTGCTCTCTGATCCTTGTAATGCAGTTTGAGAAAAGAAACTAGAATTACTAACGATAACAGAAACCAAGAAGAACAGAGCAGGTTGCATGGACTTAATAGGAGATGTAATAAAAAATATGGTGAATAATTTTATTACGAACAAAGTAATAAACTTACATCGAATTTAAATTAATTTCTTTCAAAGTTTACAGTAGTTCCCTTTGGGACAAACTCTAATCGCGCTATACCCTCACTATCAAAAGGCAACAATGAGCATATCTTAAAGCTCGACTTTGACTGACTTGCCTTCTTAGAGGGAGCACAACCACTCATCTTCCAAAAGGAAGGAATTTTTGTCTCAAGATCATAGCCATACATACAACTTTCATCTTCAATTATAATTTTTTCCATGAAGTTCGGATCTGCATCAAGACGATTCGTCAATTCCATGCCAACTTGTTCGTTAATCAAAAGTTAAATTTCGCATTCACTTGTCTCATTTGCAAATTATCGGTCAAAATGTTCTTTGTACGGATCCATACGAGATATTCAGTTCTTCGGAAAGCTCTCAAATAGTCAATTGCCTGTTGGAATAAACGATTTTTTGGTACATTTTGCAGGTTTTCGTCTGTTTTTTGAGGTCAAATGCCGTCTCTCGACCATTGCTCGCCTTCAACCGACTCATTTCCGCTTCCAGATCACTCATACCACTTATAAACAGTCTTCAGAGTCATCACATTATCGCCATACATTGATTTTAACATTTCATGGGCTTTTTTGACACTTAACACAACACTTGATGTTAACGTGTTAGTCGAAATCGATGATGCGCAACAGAAACGACAAACACGACCTCACGCTTCCGCCTCTGAAAGCCGGCTAACAAGTCACAACTTGAGTAAATTAAATGAAAAGACTTTAAAAAATATTTAATACAGAGGGGGAGGAATGGAGCTGGAAAGGAGGATGTAAGCAAAATGTATAAGTGGGAAGCTATAGCACAGATTATTCCCGGAGCAAAGCAATACAAGAATTAGACGAGTACTGGAAGAACATGCAAGAAGGAGGCGTACAAGAATCTATTTCACGTCTTTATTTATATCTACTCGATATCTATGTATGTACATTCAAAAGGTATGCGGTGAGGCAATAGGCTCTAACTATTCGGTTTCCTATCCACTCCATGAATCCGATTTTGATCCCATTGATCCCATTGAACTCGAAGCCTCACTTTTCTTAAAATGTCGTGTTGCATACAAAACCAAGTAAATGGTATAAACGATGTTCTTTAGCGGAAGCTGCACGTGCTCGTTTCTCCAGCATATCACAGCGCAGCAAATTATTCTTCTAAAAGTTCATTCTAAGGTTATTTACATTCCCTAACACGATGGTATTATCCACCTTCTTAGTCTTAACCTAGCTAGCACGATTATCACCGTTATGCTTAATCTAGCTGGCACAGCAACGCCACGCTTCTTTTTATCCAATGCGACGGAGGCATCCTCGTATTCAACAGGAAAGGTAACACGTAATTCGTCGAATGTCCAGTAGTCGATAGTACACCGCGCCTCTCCGACGTCTTATAAAGAGGACATTTATATCTACCAGTTTCGTCGTAACTGCTGATATTGATCGGCTGCAACCACATAAGGGGCATGCTATCGTATAGCACCTTAGGAAGTAACTCGGTCAACGTGTGTTGGACCCGATCCCACCTAGCCCCATCGGTAAACATCCCATAAATGTAAATCCCATCAGCCGGAGCTTTAATCACCTCTTGACTACGAAGCACTTCAAAATCGAACGTCAATTGATCGATGGGTATGGTGTACTTCCTCGCGTAATTTTGCTTGGCCCCGGTGAGGAAGGCTTGCGTGAAGAAGAAGCCCGATATCCAGAATTTGATGGGCTTTCCCCTTTCGAACCAGGTTTGAAGAAATTGCAAGCGATCGACGAAATCGGAGACGTAATTCGGTAGCGATTTCAGACTCGGGTACGAAACTTTCTCCCAAGCCGCCGGTATACGTCCCAGTAGGAGTGAATTGGATAACATCTCCAAATCGGCAGTCATTATGATAAGACCTTGAATGGCCTTCTGTATATCTTGTAACGATTTCCTCATTACCGACAGCAATTTATTAAATCGCTCCATTTCCTGGACCAGCACCGTGTTCATGCTTTCGGAATATTCGACGGGGAACTTCCGCTTCGCCGCTTCCATGTCGAAAATGTCCGGTAACTTCGCGAGGATATCTCCGGAAACGATCATTAACAATTGGTCGGTTTCCTCCGGCTGCGCTGCCTTCCCCTTCCACTTTAATGATGGAATTTAAGAGCAGATTCGACGATTGGAGATCCCGAGTTATCCCCGCGTTACTGTGCAAGCCGCACACTTCCGGCGGATGAAATTGCGGTAAGGAATTGATGTGTTCGATGTAATGAGCGTATTCGTTCTTCCGAGGTAATCCGTAACAAATACCGGCCAGTGAGAATGAATAGTTCATATCTTCTACGACCCTGGGGTTGATAAAATCGGCCAAAATCGTTACGATAAGGCGACGATCCCAATCGTCCGTTACCCTACCGCCGTAATTGCATTCCCCGGTCAAATACGATATGGCCTCGTACGGATTATTGCTGTATTCGTTGATGAACATCTGAAGTTGCTGCACTGATATGTCGAAATCCGACTCGTTGAAACCGTAAGGGATGTTCCAACCCAATGCACCGAAGGTGCGTCGTTCTTGAACGACCGCGTGGAAAAACGCTATGGCGTACAATAACCTCGAGAACATCGCTTCTTTACCCGGACAACCGACGTAATACTCCGGATTCTTCACCGGATCGTTCAGATAGGACCTCAGCAAATTTTGTTGGAGACCTGTCGGCGGTTCATTGGTCATTTTAACCCCGTACTGTAAAATCGACACCGGAAACTTATCAGAGGGGTAACTCGTCAACCACAATCTGAAATTATCGTCGGTATTCGACGTATCCATGCATTCCCAGATTTTCTCCAACTGCGGCATCCAGGAAACTGCCAAATGGCAATTCTGCAAACACACCCACGATCCTTCGATTTGAGCCGTTTCGATGAGGGCTTGCGCTATCGGTCCTTGACCCTGACCCAAACTTATCGATTGGAATTTGTCCTGGTATCCTTTCACCTCGGAAAATTTGACCAAAGCGGCCATGGGATCCGTTCCCGGTGATAATATGAAGATGAGCGGGCACAAGCAGGAGGATTCCTCGAACGATTTCGATATGTCGAAAGGCGGTGGCATCGTGAATTTGGCGTCGAGCTCACGTTTGACGAACTCGTTCGCGCTAACCGTTATCTTATCCGCTCTCAAGAGTCTGATCACTATGAGCCGTTGGAAAAGCGTCAATCGTTCCTCCCACGGATCGGGTAATTGCATATCTTGCAAGTCGGATAGGTCGTATATCCTCTTCCAGGCGTCCGTATTTCCGGCAAAGGATTCCCTAGAAATGAAAAGAAAATTGAAAGATGTACCAAAAGAATGACCAATTTAAATACGAAGGTAATTTGACGGGAAGCAAGACTCGACTACTAGCGCCAGTTATCAGTTATCTTTCATCACGATACCGCGTCTTTTCTCATACCAGCTAAGTTGTTCCCGAAAAATTGAATCAATCTAGATTTTAGATTGTACCCCGTCCACCCTATTCCCCAGATCTAGCTCCAAGTGACTTCTACTTATTCCCTAAACTTAACCTTGCTGGAAAGAGCTTTGGGGCAAACGATGAACTAATTGCAACGACGGAGCAGCATTTTGAGGATCTTGAGCATCGTTGCTCCAAGTTCCAACTCATTCACCTCCCGTCAAATCATCTTGGTACTTACCTAAATCCTTGGAAAGATTCCAACTGACTGGCGCGGCATATTTCGTCCCAGGACTTGTCGCTTAACCACGAAGACGCCGGATTTGGGATGAGATTTTCCACGTTGACACCGCCGGTTAATAAGAAGTTAAATTCTTTATAATCCAATAATCCTTGGCTCAACATGATCTTCGTGCACAATATAAAGGAAAACATCAATTTATCCTTCTCGAACAGCGATCGACATATGTTCGTGTACAGATTGTAAGTGAAAGCATCTTTGAGGAACTTCAGTCGTTTCTGTAGATCCCTAGATTTATTCGCGGATTCGATGGAACTGACGTACAAATTGATGAACCAAGCTAACGAATACTGATACATCGGATCGACGTTGGGCAAGTCGGAGATGCAATAGTACAGGACGGCGGAATGCTCGGCGATGGGTTTGTAATCCAATCGGAAGCCTTCGATCATCTTTTCAGTTTCCAAAGCGATCTTCTGCTTCGCTATGATATCGGCGGCCAAAATCTTTGAATAATCCAACACTTCGATGGCGCTTTCGTCCTCTAAAATATCACCTTTAGATTCCGAGAGGGTTTTGAGAATGTTTTCCTCGACCTTCCTCAGCGCAGCTCTATTATTGGCGCTTTGCACGATCAACTCTTCGCGTTGCCTTTGCAGATCTGGCCGTTCCTTCGTCACGACGATCCCCAACAGCTGGTCCTCTAAACCGGTAATGGTCAGGACGAAGTTTATTATCGTGACTTTATTGAAAACTTCCGGTAAGTAATGGGGATTTCGGAGCTTAGACGTCAAATAAAATCTGAAATCCTTGTGGTAGGGCACGACATTTTCCCCCAACGATATGACCTCCATCCCGGCCTGCATGAAGGTGGCTTTGTATAGGAGGGGATCCAAGGGAGCTTCGAGGTCTTCCCCGACGTTCTCCAACAAGACCGGGCGTCCTAACTGTATGCATTTCTCCAAGAATGCGCATGTAATTGGGATCGGAAAACTTCGTCACCTCCAATTCGTTTATTTTCTCCATCTTTTAATCCAGATATTAGCCTGGCTTTGCGGATCTACCAAAAGCGACCATCGCCTCGAACTATCCTGTATTATCGCGTTCTCCGTCGAGAACGCGTCCCTGGGTAAGCCATCAATGTTCCAACTCTGAATCTTTATATCCGAACCTAAGACTTTGACGAACTCGTAATCTTCGCTGCAGGGTATGTTTAAACTTTTCACGTACTCGTGCCATCTCTTAATGGTATCGACTCGATATTGCATCGTCATCGCCGATAGGTACGCGATCAAACCGCACGAAATTAAAATATCGCCGGCTAAAGAATCGTATTGCGCTTGCAAATTATCGGCGGATTCCATCCATCGGCTTCGCTCACCTCCTAATCCCCCGATCAACTTTTCCGCTCTGAAAAGCTTCTTGGCGCACAAATCCACGTTATCCTGAAGCTCCTTCTGTTTCTTGTTCGCTTCGTCGAGGAGCTCGTTCAAGTTGGCCAGTCGTTCCTCCAACTTCTGCACCAGAGCCTTCTTTTCGTTCAAAATCGCCATGGTCGCGGCGTATTCCTGTTCAGCGATTTCGAGCCTCGCCTTTTTCGGGGCGACTTCCTTCGCCACCTTATCGTACATATCCATGGCGATTATCCATTTGCAAAGACCTTCGGCGGCGCTGGAAGCTTTAGCTACGATTTGCGGCTTGAACAGTTTATGACCCAGATACTCCTTTCGAATCTTACTCATCGTTTCGGGCTTAATATGATCCTTATCGAAATCCTTTAGTTGCTGAAGGAAATTCATTTCACCCAACAATCGCTTGCTGGGACCCCAAAAATCCAAGATCTTCCCGCCCGTCGAAGGATCGTTGATCCGATCTGGTTTTATATCTTTAATCACGCACACCGCGGCCATAACCACCTTTATCGCTTCGGGGGATTCTTCATCGATTTCACCAGCGTAATATCAGTGGGTTTTAAAGTATTAAGGGCTTGAATCGCGTCTTCTAACACCGGAATTGCCAATGCCAATTCGGCTTCGCACTCGGATTTCAAAGCTTGGGCCGAAGCCGCTTGCACGTTAGCTATCTTCTCGTCCTCTTTGACTAGAGCGGATGCCTTCTCAACTTCGATGGTTTCCGTTTCTATCTGGTTGGTCATATTGATCGCTTTCTCCGTCATCGATTTCAGTTGCGGATGCAACTCCGCCAAATTCTTTTGCATATCGGCCACTTGAGAGGCGGCGAATTGCAACTTATCCAAACCGGTAAGGTACCTATGCTTCATTTTCTTTATCTCCTTCTGTTTCAAATTCGTAAGGGTCGTAAATGACTTAATCAGTTCCAAGTAGGAATTCGAAGTGACGTAGATTTTCCTCGCGGTTGCCCGATAGAATTGATCGGACACTTGTCGCGCGACCACGTGGAAATGTTTACAGACGATGACCGAGGAGTTCTTGATTTCATCCCCGGCGTTGATATCCTCGATCCAACTGTGCGCGACTCGTTCCAAAGCATCTTCAGGCCAGTCCTGGAACCAGTCGATGGTACAACAATTAACTAAGGAAGGATATAATCTCAAGCGCATCCGAAACGAGGAGCCTATCGGACTAAAGCATAGAATTATATGCAACTTCTCCTTGCATCGCTTGATGAAGAACGAGAACACCGTCAAGGCGCTTATGTCCAAATTCCTGTTTCCGCCCTGAGCGGCCAATCGCACCAATTCCATGATCTCCTGCTTCTCGTCAATTTGGAAAATGTTCGGCACCTCGCCCGAGTTAAGAAGGCAGTCGATATCCTGAAGAAAACCTTCTTCCTTGATTTGACCTTCGGTGAAGAGGAAGGTGGTGCTTTTCCCCTTCCCCCTGCTTCCCTGACGATCTTCTTGATATCATCCCGCCACTCGTTCATCCCGTAACTTTTGCTGATTTCCGGTTGGAAAAATGCGTGGCCGCATATGGCGGTGCCCAACCTCGTCAGGGATTGCCTTCCGGAACCGCTGACTCCAACCAACAGCGCGCTTCCACTAGGTATGGATAATATACGACAAATCCTCGAAAGATGTTCCAAAGCGTATCGAAACAGGACTATGTCCATTTTGGTTTTGTGCACGGAATTGTAATCCTCCAAACAATTCATGGCTATATCGTAGAACGCCTGGATATTGGTGACTTCATCGTAACGAGCATCTTCATCGGAGCCGTCCAGATCGAGGTACGTTCCGAACATCAAATCGTTCAAACTTCGTTCGAGGACCTCGCCCTTTTCGTCCCGGTCCAAATGGTCGAAGACAAAATCGAAATGTTCCCTGAAATGCTCACGAACGCACAACTTCAGTTTCTCGAACAAGATCGTCTTGTCCTTATCGTCGATTAACCTATCGTAAAACACCCTCAGCACCTCGTGCACCCATAATCTCGGGAACACCATCTTATGCTCCACCGATTCTTTACGCATCAAGGCACAGCCGAAAATTACGCGCGAAAAATCGCGTAAGTTGAAGACGTAGTGGCTCTTAGCGGGAGTCGGCCGTAAATTAGCAATGGCGTACTGGTAAATATCAAGTGTGGCATTCACGATCTGGGTTACGTTCATGATGACGTCGGAGGGAAACCCGTTCTTCTTCAACCCGACGTGAAGTATATTGCTGTAGATCTTCGCCATACTATCCACGGAGAAATTGTTGATGGAAAATATACTGAAATGTCTGAGGAAACGAGGATAAATTTCCTGCCTGCTTCCTCCGACCAGTCCCATCGCCGCGACGAATTGAAGATCGTGCAAATAAATCGGCGTGGTAGCTTTCAGGTCGTACCAATTCTTATGGTCGAAATACTGCCGTAACAATTCGATCGGAGGTTGAGCACCGTAAATTTCTTTCGCCGGCATGTTGAGGTCGTCCACGAAAATGACGCAAGTTTTTCCTTTATGCGGGCCGTAAATACCACGTTTCTTCTTGTTAAGCTTGGATATGACGAGATCTTGCGTTTGATTCGCCGATATTTTCACGGTGAAGGTGATAAAGGCGGGCTCGAACACGTCCTGATCCAGCTTATTCATGAGCAAGTCTTGCAAATAATAGCTTTTCCCCGTACCCGTAGGACCGACGAATAACACCCGTTGTTTGTGCTTTATGTGCATCTCGGCTATGGTCGTGTACTTAACCGTATCCACGGTAGGTATCAACATTTGCTGGATATTTGGAGCATCCTCTAATCTCATACCTTTCACGATATCGGGCCAGTATTTCCAGTTACCTATTGAAATAAATCGAATATGATCAGATAATATTGGTTTCAAAGTTACAATGAATTCAAGATCGTTTACAAGTCACGTGACTTCTGTCAAATTAGTTGGTAGCACTGCAAAACTTGCTATAACAAATAATATTTGGAGGTATTGTTTGCAAGCCACATGACTTCTGTCAGATTGGTTGGTGTAGCTTATTGACTGGTAGCATTACAAAACTTGCTAGAAAGTCATATTTCGAGATTTTGTTTGCAATACACGTGACTTCTGTCAAATTGGTTGGTGTAACTTATTGGTTGGTAGTATTAGAAAGCTTGCTAGAAAAGTTATATTTAGAAATATTGTTTCCAAGCCACGTGAGTTCTGTCAAATTGCTTACATAATTGATAGATTGGTACCACTACAAAACTTGCAAGAACGAGTCATATTTCGAAGGTTTTTTGCAAGCTACGTGACTTCTGTCAAATTGCTTGCATAACTGATAGATTTATAATAGTACAAAACTTGTCAGAAAAAGTCATATTTCGTGGTTTCGTTTGCAAGCCACGTGACAACTATCAAATTGCTTGCATAACACTACAAAACTTGCTAGAACAAGTCATATTTCGAGGTTTTGTTTGCAAGGCACGTGACTTCTGTCAAATTGGTTGCATAACATTAGATTGGTGGCACTTCAAAGCTTAGTGGAAGGTTATTAACGAAATTAAAATAAAATGGTGATGACTTTTACTAAAACAGCACGGGCAACAGTCTTGGTCGCATATATTATTGGTTCGCGTGGTTTACAAACGTATTTGAAGATCCGATATATACCTTTCATCCTAAAATTGTAGTTATAATCGACCATCAAACCTTCTTGTGGTAACGTCAGATCGATCTTCTCGGCAATCGAATCCGGAAAGGGATGCTCCTCGTTCTGATTTCTCCACATATCCTTGAAGAACTCGTCGAATTTCTCCCTGGATTCGGAATCCAGTATCCCGCCGAGGCCCCACACGCCGGCATAGACGAGAGCCGCTTGAATCCAACTCAACAGGTACTTAGCCTCTTCCTCCTTCTTGGTGCTATCGGCCAGCGCGTCGTCCATTACGATTTCGAAGGCGGTCATGGTGCTCTTGACCAGGGGTATTTCTCCGGTCACGCAGAGTTGCTTGCAATATTTTCGAATGTAGTACAAACACGGATCGATCATCCAATCGAAGATATCGAGAATGAACTGTTTTGTTTCTTCGTTACACCAGTCCGGATTCAAATTTACTATCCAGGAATCGACGAAAGGTTTCCACCCCAACGTGGCCGCCTCCATATAAATCATTCCGCAACGAGAAACCTTGAAAAAGTGATCAAATTAGGTATGTCTGTGTCAAAGGTTAGAATTTTTCGATAAATCAGCTATTATCTTTACCACACCTGGTCTTTTGAAAATGCTAAAATGCATCTCAATCACCAATACTATTAATACCATCATTAAAAGCATTAATGAGTATCCGAGGACTTCTCCAAAACCACAGTGAGTCAGTTCTAGCAACAAGCTGGTGATGGAAGGACACAAAACTCGCGACGGGAACATTAAAAAATAAAGGAGAAAACTTCCAAGCAGAAAAATTAACGGTCAGTCAAATTCACCGAGGCCACCACGGCTGAAATTCACCCGCGAACAAGTGAACCAGGCCCAAGGGTGAGGTAAATACAATAGGAAAACTTCAAGTTTTACTAGACTAGAGTAGAGAAAGATAGATGGTTCCATATCCGTTCATCCCTCATCCGTTCATTCGTTCTTCTGTTCATTCATTCATCCGTTCATTCATTCATCCGTTCATTCATTCATCCGTTCATTCATTCATCCGTTCATTCATTCATCCGTTCATTCATTCATCCGTTCATTCATTCATCCGTTCATCCCTTCATCCGTTCATCCCTCATCCGTTCATTCGTTCTTCTGTTCATTCATTCATCCGTTCATTCATTCATCCGTTCATTCATTCATCCGTTCATTCATTCATCCGTTCATTCATTCATCCGTTCATTCAATTATCCGTTCATTCATTCATTCATTCGTTCATTCATTCATTCGTTCATTCATTCATCCGTTCATTCAATTATCCGTTCATTCATTCATCCGTTCATTCCTCATCCGTTCATTCATTCTTCTGTTCATTCATTCATCCGTTAATTCATTCATTCATGCGTTCATTCATTCATCCATTCATTCTTCATCCGTTCATTCATTCTTTCGTTCATTCATTCATCCGTTCATTCCTCATCCGTTCATTCATTCTTCTGTTCATTCATTCATCCGTCTATTCATTCATCCGTTCATTCATTCATTCATGCGTTCATTCATTCATCCATTCATTCATTCATCCGTTCATTCATTCTTTCGTTCATTCATTCATCCGTTCATTCATTCATCCGTTCATTGATTCATCCCTTCATTCATTCATCCGTTCATTCTTCATCCGTTCATTCATTCATCCGTTCATTCACTCATTCCTTCATTCATTCATTCATTCATCCGTTCATTCTTCATCCGTTCATTCATTCATCCGTTAATTCACTCATTCCTTCATTCATTCATTCATTCTTTCATTCATCATTCATTCTTTAATATTTAGAACGGCGCTCCTTTTCATCGCTCTTGGCCTCTTACTCAAGAGATGTGAATAAAATAGATAATTGTAGATCGCGTCTAATAGGATATTGCGCAATATTAAGACATCACAAAGACGATGAATGATAAATGGGAAGATCGTTATGTTTATTACCCGTATGGTCTAAAAAGCAGCTGTTCGCGATTTTTGCTTTAGTTTTGAAAATTCTCGATTTTTATAACGCGACTCAAAAATCGAATCGTATTGCGCGCACTTGACCTAAACATTTACTAGATTTATACCGATATAAAATAGTACTTACGGTTGCTGGTGAGGCCTGAGCCAAATCCATTACTTCGAAAATCATCGACATTACGTTAGTCATCGCCATAACTTCGCCCGACATTAAACACAACTTCTTATTATCGTCCAGTACGGTATTCATATTTTCAATCCACACGGCGTCTACCGGTCCATCGAAGATGACCCACTTCCTATCGGGACTGGGATCTTGAACGAACGTTCGGAAACAAGTGGCGACAACGCCGTCGGTCCATTCGTAACTTATCGGATCGAAACATCCATATAATTGCCCCATAGTTATCGATTTTGGATTCATATACTGATATTTAACTTTCAACTGAGGCAAGCCTTGTTTATTCATTAAACTGAGCGTTTCGGCCAGCACCTTTAACGTACTAGTTTTCCCGGAATAAGGATCCCCGACCAGCATGAAACCGTGTCTAACGATCATCATTTCGTACGTCTGTATAACCTTCAGTATGAACGATTCTTTGGATTGCAAGTTCTTGGCCTTGCTACATCGTTTCATGGCCTTGATAAACTGGACGTAATCCGGTTGCGGTAAAACTAAGCCCGGGAACAAATCGGAGATGATCCCCTCGAAGAGAGGGACGTCGTGCTTCAAGAATTTCGGCAGATTAACGTCCGTGATCGATCGTAGAAGGAGGATATCTTCTTTTTCATTCGGGAAACTCCTCTTGTTGTTACCGGCCGCCGACAAGACGGATTTAACGGCTCGCATGCCATAATCATAGTGATTTTGAGACGATAATTGTTCAGAACACAATCTAATAGGGAAGGGAAATCAATAAAGTCCAGTGTTAAGACGATAGTAGGGTGAGATGTCCGGTTCTCTATCCACCTTTCAGACATTCGTTGCGCCAACAAGCGCTGTCGCCGCGTACTTCTCCGTAATAGCTTTATATGACAACTAAGGTTTGATAAAAGAGTGGATGGCGTGTTATCATTAAGTAATATAAACTTGTCTTTGCTATTTACACGCCCTCGTTTTTATTTCAATCTATTATGCGTATATTCAGAAAGTTTGCACCCTTGTTGTCAATTGTAGTTTTATAGTTTTATGATTAGTTCTTGAAGGTTCGATAAAAGAGTGGATGATGTGTTATAATTAAGTTGTGTGAACCTGTCTTTGTCGCCACTTACGTGCAAGGCGCGACATTAAAATTCGGGGGAGTAAGGGCGTCAGTCCGATTTGCACTACCTAATGATAACACGTCATCCACTCTTTTATCAAACCTTAATGACAAGTTATATCCGATTGCCGTACTCCTAACCGCCTCTGTTGACGCAACACATGTCTGAGAGGTGGGGAAGTGGGCCCAGAACCGGTTATCTCTCCCTACTGACGATAACAATTCCTTATACCTGTAAGTGGTTACGATCTTAACCGAGAGAGTGCGAGCATCGGAAAACCCATAAGAATACAGTGATATCTCCCCGATCATGGCGTAATCGGGCACCATCATCGCGACGGTTCTGAATAAAACTTTCAGATTATCAGGTAATTCGCTCCTTCCGGCATAACCTGGATTCATGGTGATGCACACGTAACAATTGGGATTCAGCGTCAGCTCGGTTCCTTCGAAAATGAATTTCTTCACGTTCGCCCTCACCGCCAGTATGATGCAAAGGATTTGCTGGGCGACCACGGACAACACTTCGATTTCGATTCGATTGAACTCGTCGAAGCAGGCCCAAGCTCCGGATGAGGCGAGCCCCTTGAAGAATTTCCCCATGGCCTTGTAGTCCAAACCGTCCGAACAGTTGAAGACGACGCACTGAACCGCCAGGGCTTTCGCCAAATCTTTCGTCGTTTCCGTTTTGCCCGTACCGGCAGGGCCTTCCGGCGCGCCGTTTAGATGGAGGTGATAAGCTCCAATCAGCGTGCGGTAACATCGATCGGTTAACGGCGTTATAACCAGGCGATCCGAATTCCCCAAGTATTCGTACGCGTAGTTAACAGTGGCGTTTACCAGCCTAACCAAGCACTGATCGTTTTCCCAGTAATATCTAGGAATACGTGTTAAACCTAAATAGATGGAATCATCACTTTTTATTCAAAGAATTTACCTCAACTGCGACAGCCACTTGAACTCGGTGTCCGAATCTACATTTTGCTGCACCAAATCATACACGACATCTTTAGCGTGAACGTCGATTACGATCAGAGCTCTTATGGTGATTCTCGCCAAGTTTGACAAGGCGGGGTTACGGATCTGAAAGGATCGAAACGATGTGATAAAGCGTTTTTAGACGTTAGCGGAAATAGAAGCCCAACCAAGGTGACGATTTCTTGCAAGTCCTCTTGCAACATCTGGGAAAATTCCGCCATGGTGAAGTCGCGCAACTCGCTCAGCGCGTTATGAACCCGAGCCGTCCAGTATATTTGCGAAACCGCCAAAACGATCTGGCCGGGCCAGCAAATCACCCATTCCGTACGCGGCTTCTCCCTGTAATCCTTCCAACTTTTCTCGATTTCGGCCCTAATCGATAACAACATTTGTTCTTCCACTTGTATCAACCTGAAATATTTTATATGCGGGTAAACAACTTCTAAGTTCGCAGCCGGCGTGGTCTAACGGTTAAAGCAATGATTCTAAACCTCTGCAAAGACTGCCTGGAATTGAACGAGGTGCAGCATTTATACGCGCTAGCATTGCGATCGCACAGACTTTCCACAATGTTCGAGACAAATCGCCGAAGCCGCGAGGATGTCCGATATCATGGACGTAAAACAGACGTAATGTAGTTTTAACTTTTTTGCATATTTTCAAGAAGTTGTGATTCAGATCAGTTTTATTCCATACTAAACACTTTTCCCTCGATAAAAAACGACAGGTGCAAATGTGTAGTAATTTATAGGGCAAGTGTGTACTACACACTTGCACGGTCTCGTAACTATTTTTGTCTCTGCAGATCTATTTAATCAATAAGATGGTTCGAGTATAGCAGAGAAAATCTGCGAAGGCAACCGCATACACTAAAGATTCTTTAAGACTAGCTCTTGATGAAATTCAAAGAGGAATAATCACTCAATACAAAGCATCCCAAAAGTACAACATCCCTCAAATGACTTTAAGCTGCCATAGGCGATGAATGGGGGCTACAAAAAGTAAAAGTATAGGCAGAAATATCGCAATTCCTCCAGAAAATGAGGCAAAACTAGCTGAGGGCATCATCATTTTAGAAAAACAGAGCTGGGGTTTAACTCGAAATTCTAAATATTGTTGAGAAGTTTGTCACTGTAATCAAATTGAAACCTCCCTTTAAAAATAACCGCCCTAGAGAAGACTGGTTCTTTAGATCTCCTTGGGCATATAAATTGTCAATGAAGAAACCGTAGTCTGTAGAAATCGCACGCAAGAAATGTTTAGATCGATTTATTGACCAATATTTTTTGTGAAGAACAATTAAGTGAACATCAACTAGAAAATAAACCCCGTCAGGTCTGGAACCTTTGATGAAACAAATTTTTTGTTAGACCCTTCAAGGACAAAAATCGTGGGCAAAAGAGGGCGCCATCTTCCAGAACTACGGCAGGATCTGGTAGGGAAAATACAACTCTGCTAATGGCGGAATATGCCGATGGTTATAAAGTACCGCCACTAATTGTATATAAGGGTAAAAACATGTGGGACGAATGGATTGCTTCTGCATCACCAGCATATCCAGGTACAAGATACGCGGCAACAAAAAATGGGTGGATGGAGTCTGATCTCTTTTATTTCCTATTTTAAAGATTTGCTATTAGGATTTCTTGGACCTGACATATTTCTTTAAATAAATCCGGGGACACACTATATAATATAATGTTGATCACATTGAGAACCACTGGTTTATGGGATGGAGCAAGCCTACACAGTCCCCCCAGACAAATAAGATGCTTTCGTCCAGATGACACTATAAGCTTGCGTCATCCCACAAACCGTAACCAATCACGTAATGGAACTTACCATTTTTCAACGCTTCCTCCCGCATCGGCGGTACTAACCATGCTCAAGAAGTCGACCCGTTCTTTTTCCTGACTGAACATGGCGTGAATTTGCAATCTTTGATCGAATTGTAATGTATCGATCGCTTCGAAGCATTTCCTGAGATGCGGTTGGACGCGCAACGGATCTTTCGTTTCCGACAGGATTTCCAACATCTCGTCGTTGGATAAGAAGAAAAATCTCGGGAAGAACAACCGTTTCTTTTCTAAATAGGCCGTTACGCCATCGTTGATTTTCTCCAACAATTCGCAACAATTCTGCATCGCCTCCAAGAGACCCATCGTACCCGCGGTTTCAATAACTCTGGGATCTTTCGCCACCACTCCCATGTACCTGCGATAAGTGGCGTCGACTTCCCGAAACAGGACGCCTTCGTTGGGCATCTGACTGACGATATCCTTCGAGGAAAAGATCGGTAATAAATACAACCATTGAGATTGGACCTTTCCCCATTCGTCGATGGTGTTGTTGATCCTCGTGATCTTTTCATACCACGCCTTCACCTGCGTCTCGTACGGCTTCACGAACACCGATCCTCGCATAGACAAGGTCTTGATTATGTGATCGTCTAGTGTAGCTTGGACGTCGTCCAATTGCGTTAGTATGGTTATGCCGGTCTCCTTGTACATGCTCGTTTTGAATTTAACATCGTCCCACTCAGCCTGCATCTTCTTCAGATTGGTAAGCAACTGCAATTCCTTCAGAGCTCCGCTGCTGATGATTTCGTA
>JAYRCI010000176.1:0-25000 GCA_038088585.1 Chrysina gloriosa | reverse complement strand
TGCATCCCCACCGCTCGCCAACTTATATTGCGAGAGCTGTAGAGTCCTCATCAGTGAATGTTCAGATACATTGTTTTTGGGGTGCGCTGTATACTCTACACCACACTCCAAAAATTTTTTACCGATCAACTCTTCAATAGCCAGATTATATTCACTTTTAAAAATCCACAAGAAAGAATACTTTTAAGCCCAAATTTTCTCTCTAGGACACGTAGAATATTTCCAATGAAATTAAAGATATCTCACCACGAAACATAACAATGGTTTCCTTTGACATAATTAACTTATTCTAACATTGACTCTAAACTAACTCCAACTTACTCGAAACTCTAAACATAATTTCAAATACTTCATGGAAGACCTTTCACAACCCAAACAAAATTAAATTAAATTGAGCGGTGATGATGATGACTCAAAAAAGAACAATGTTTTCTCAAATACAGCGAGTTCAAAATTGTTTGCAAGTCACGTGACTTTTATTAAATTGGGTGCATAACTTATACGTTGGTAGCACTTCAAAGCTTACTAGAAAATGTCATATTTATGAACGAAAGTAACGGAAAATGATTGGGACTTTTACTAAAACAGTAGAGGCAACAGTGCAATCTCGGTTGCATACATTATCTGGTCACGTGACTTGACATATTTGAAGACGCGATTGTCTTAATTGAATTCTCCCATAGGTACACACATCAATCATCTTTGCATATATATTGCTTGTATAGAAACGAAAAACTACATCTCGCAAAACCGCACTGATGATCGATATAATCGCGAAGCGCGTGTACGGGTAGTGAGAGTAATTTTCTAATTGCAATTTTCCCACTGTGGATTTGCCGAAAAGCGCGACTGCGGCTACTCCAGGAGTCGGTGGTGACTTAGTTGTCCACTTCTGTAGAAGCAAATTGCTGCAGAAATGCGTAATTAGGTACATAATGGAAGAATTCTTAATTGAATTCTCTCATAGGTATCAACCACTGTCTCCTTACTCTTATTCGCTGTATTTTTCAGGTTATTAGAAACAAACGTCCTTAGGTCCCTCGACGACCATCAAAAATCCTTCTCTTAGCGACGACAACCTTAAGTAAATGGAACATCCCACTTTCAGAATAGATATCCCCCTCCCCCTCCCTCAATTTAGTTTGCTCAACAAACTAAATTTCTTTTGTCAATTTCAAGGCTGCACGACTGTAGGGGTCTTTCCCCCGAGATAGGAGGGTGCAGGGCGGTTTTTCCCCGCTGCCCTCGGTATTTGAATAGAAGTTGCATTGCTAGAAACAGATGAATAAAATCGAACAAAGGCACATTTTAAAATATTTCTTGTTTATTAATTTATCAATTTCTACACTCGAATGACTTTTAGTATGTATGTATAAAAAAACTATTTACAAAGTCTTCAGGAAATAGGAAAACATTCAACTAGAAACTATACGTTCGAATGTACACATTTATACACATGTTACAATATGGCAAGATGAAAAATCCTTGATGCAAGGCTTTTTCGTTTGGAAATTTATTAAAAAGTCAGAAAGAAGTTCATTTATTTTTTGTTTTTCTTTTTCTAGCATTTAAACATAACATCGCTTTCACGTACAATTAATATCACTAAGATTCGCGTTTCGCTACACGTATTCTTCCGACGGTTTCGACGCGTTCGTCAACCTCAACGACGAAGACACTCTCCCGTTAACCGAGTCCGGTAGTTCCGCAATGTCTTTGAAAACGCCGGCCAAACTCTCGAAGTTCGGTCCCCAATTTAAGAGATAGTCCCAACCTAAAGCGGCCGTTCCCGGAGATCCGGCAGGCGGTCTGTACATCGGGCCGCCGAGTTCGTCGTCTGAAGCCACAAGCGTGCTCATGGAACCCCGATATGAAGAGTCGAATCCGTCGTAAGAGGGAGGCGGCACGTTGTTTTTGTTGCTGGAACTCGAATTGCTGCGCCTGGTCTCGGGCTCGTTCGGTTTGTACTTATCGCCGGCCAAACTGGCATTGTCGTATTCTATTTCGGAGCAGGTGAAACTATCGTTTCCGCTCTCGTCGGTGGTGGAGGAACTGTGATGGGTCTCCGGAACGGGCGAATGGTGCATGTGATTTAAGTGATTGGAGACCGTTCCTCTGGGCGCCTCGCTCGAGCTCGAAACTGCGTCCAAGGTCGAAACTAGACTCGAAGTCCTCGGACGGGAATTGAGCCGTTCGATTTCCTCCGCCGTTAAACCCATACCGGGGGATGGAGAGGTCACCGGCGGAGGTCCGTTAACTTTCCGACTGTTCGAGCTTTGCCCGCTCAATTGCGACATTACGGGACTATTTAAGCTTCTTTCACTGTTACTATGCAGGACGTCCTTCCCGACACCCCCGAACTCGAAGTCGTCGCCAATAAAGCGCTTTGCAGCGGTTTACCGCTGATATCGTGAAGGGTCAATATCCTCGGTTGTTGGGCGCTCATCTCGCTGCTGGGGCTCAAGCGCGCCAACGGCGTGCTCTGGTGGGTTCTAGAAGTCGGATTGGTTACCGGAGGCGCCCTGGGAGGGAACGCCGTCGGATGATGAGGGGAGTGTCGGTGTTGGGCTTGCGCTTGTCCGCTGGTGTGTTTGTGGTGGTAACTGCTGACCGGGGCCGGCGCCTTAAATTTCCTGACACCAGCCGCTTCCCTATACCCTTTGTAATGATAGACGATGTCGATATCGGACGGGGCTATCGAGCTTGCGTTTTCCAGATCGTAATGCTCGGGGAGCATTTCCGAATTCAAATCGGTCGGAACGTGATCGTGCGTGTGATTGTTAGATGGTGGTAAAGGCGGGTGATGATCCTCGCGCATCGGCGGGCTCTTCGTTACTACCTCTCGTTCGATGATATCGGGTCTTTGAGGTCGCGGTACATCCCCTTGCATGATTTCCCGTTCCTTGAATTTTTTCGATAACAACTCGGGCCCGACCAGCGGTAATCCGCTCATCCCTCTGATGACGTCCCCATTCTCCGAATGATACATCGAATTGTCGTTTCCGTGGATGTTCCGGCTTAGGACGTTATCGTTAACGGAATTTATCAGGCCGTTCGAGCTCATCATCGTGCTACCTCCGTTTTGCTTAGCCGGGCTTCCGGGGGCTCCCCCTTTCTCCTTATTTTGCTTCCTTAAGCGAAACACGACGAATGAGACTAAGATGGCGACTAGTAATACGATGAAAAAGACGATCACCAGGGTGATTCCGATACTTAGAGGATCGGGAGCGGCGATCGTCCCCAATCCCAACGTCCCCTTACAGCTCTTGCTCACGGTTCCTTTCAAGATAACCACGTTGAAGACGCTTCCGGATCCGTTGAAGGGTTGCACTTCGTTATTAACACTAAAGTTCGCCAAACACCCCTCGAAGAACACCGGTTGCTTATTGTCCACGTGGTAAGAATTGAAACGAGCCCCGCCTAACGAGAGGTAGGTGAGGTAAGGGTCGAGGAAATCGTGCACTCCCGTCGTGTCCAATTCGTCGCCGACCCTCGCACCGTCCAAAAGCACTTGTAAGCCGCGGAAATGCGAATGTAGCGTTAAATTGTGCCATGCACCGTCCGTAACGCTCGCGTGCTTTCCCGTCATATTCACCGGCGTAGCCAACATGCTCAAGTAAGCGATCTGTCCGTTCCTCAATTCGATCGAAGTGAAATGCTTATTGCTAGTGGCGTAAAATAGTATTCCGTCGCCCCTCATCGTCTTAAACATAAAACTAACACTGTTACTCGGCGCGTTCTGTACGGATCGCGCACCTCTAGTCCAAGTGGTCGGATCCTTATAGAACGATTCGAGGAGTTGCATCCGTTTGTGCTTGGCCGAAATGGCGAATTCGACGTAACCGTCGTTCTGAAGCGTAACCGGTTGTATGGCACTGTCGCAGTTCGGACCGATCAGTTGGTTACCGCAGGCGCAACTAACGGAATTCCATCGGTCGACGCATTCGCCGAAACCGTAGCAATTGTTGCGTCCCTTATCGGCGCACGATCCTCGTCGAACGCACGTGTGCTCAATTCCTTTCGATTTGATCGGATTGCTGAGGTTTAAGAGGCGACCGTTCACCGAGACGCTGTGGACGCAGCCGATGAGATCGTCCGAATGGATTTGACCCGGTCGTTCCAAGACTGGATCCGCGCTTATGAGGCCGCCGATCAGTAAGGGGTGATTGTTGAAGTTCAATGTGCTGCAAGGAAAATATATATAAGAATAAAAGTTTTATCAAATACGCACCCGTAAAAATGTTACTTAATTTTTTTGGGCGATCGCCGTATGTCGACTAACCACCCCACCCTCCAAGAAATGAAATACTTTTGGGGCCACACCAACTATGACAGTTTCATTTAAAATTCCTACTTAAAACTTTTTGAGCAATCTGTGTACACGACCATTTTCCTAGTTAAAACTTTTTGAGCAATCACCGTAAACAGCTATAGTTAAACATTTTTGAGCAGACCGCGTATACGACTTTTTCTTACTTAAAACTTTTTGAGCAATTTCCATGCACAACTGTTTTACTTAATAAGCAGTCTCCGTATACGATTCTTGTTAACTTAACCCTTAACTATTTTTGCTATTTTTGGGCAATGTTAGTACTTTCGTTGGGGTAAATTTCTACCCCATTAGAATTGTTTATATTTTGAAAAATAACACATAGTTAAAACAGTCATTTCTTTCTTAATGACACAAAAAACCTATCTCCCCTCAGAATATGCTTTATTCAATAATTTTTTTAACAAGAATGGAATATATTTAAAGCGGACCCAGAACAAGAATCTGTGAAATGTTATGAAGTTAGCGACGAAAATACGAGATGTACGAACGTAATTAAGGGTTAATGAGCAGTCCCCGTACACGACTTTTTCTTAAAACTTGAAACTTTTCGAACAATCCCCGTATAGCAGCAACGTTAGTTCTAAAACTCGCCACCAGGCGGCGCCGCTGCCTTAGTTCCAAGCCTCGTCACCAAGTGACGCCAGCGATCAGCGGGAGGCAAAGAGGTGGGCGTATCTACTCATTAGAATGAAGATCCAACAGTTGACAAGAAAGGAAAGTAAAAGTATAAAACTTTAAGAATATGTGGAGGATGCAAATGGGGCACAATTAGTCAGTGAGTTTCCTCGTAATGAGCCAGGGATCTTAAGGGAAAAGGAAAGTGAAAACGACAACGTAGAATAGGAGATGTTAAAATGGGAATGAAGAAAACGGAATTACGCATGCCAACTGGTAGGGTTTGAAGATAGATAAATCATAGGAAATTTGAATGAAGCAAGGAAGGGAAGGCATACACCAAGGTGGTAAGAATGGATCAAAGCAAATTAGTCTAGCTTGACTATCGAAAGATAGAATAATCTGATCCATTAGTAGGGGGAGATGACTGGTTCTAGATCAACAGGGATGGTTGATACAAGACCGTTGCGGAGGGTGGGACCTGTCGGCAATGGCAACCGTTCCTGTTTACGTTACGAATATATGTCTGTAAGTGGCGCCCCTGTGAACGGTGAAACGGTGGTTCTAGAACCGATCATCTCTTCCTACTTCCATTAATATTAATAATTATTATAAATGGCGATTACGATATCTTTTAGTGGGTGGCGAAAAAAGGATCGAATGCCAAGATTATATTGGATTACCACGGAAAATGGAAATACTTACTGAGACTGAGACCGACAAATAACGAATTAGAAACTGACAAGGAGGAAAAAAGGACTATATATAAAGAAGGAGATATGAACATACAACAAGAACCTCAAATTAGACACTCGACAAGAGTTAGGCATAAATCTTCAAAGTTAAAAGATTAATGCCATGTATTAATACACTTCTATCACTTTAACAAAGAATTGCACTTAAGATATATTATATATAGAATTAAGATATTTTTCGGCGGGAGATGTTGTATCCGCGTTGTCCCCGTGGACACACATAGATGGCGCAGGAAACGGCAGTCAGTCGATAGTTGACAAGACATAGAACATGTAGTCATCACGTGGTAATAAATACTTTAAATGAGTAATTAGTGCTTCACTTACAAAAGATATACAACAATTCTAACAGTTCTGTATAAGTTTTGGGCAAAATTTTACTTAATTTATAGTTGTTATCCTCCCCTTCTCCTTATCACCCTATTTAAATGTGTTATCTAGTCCCGACGTCTACAATTTTATCTTCTTCTGAATAGTACAATAGGTATAGCGCTTTAACACCAGGTGCTAAAATTTAAAAAATATATTACTTACCCAGTTGGGCCCATATCATCAGCATAACAGGAAACGTCTCCCGGTTTGCATTCTTCACAAATATCCCCATGATCCGAACAGTCGGCTACGCTTAACGACAACACCTTTCCATTCCTGGTGGCGGTAATCTTGTGCCAATTGCCATCGGCCAAATTATTACTCGTTCCTCCGACGCTAACCGACGTTATGGCAGTTCTGGCACCGCCGAACGAAAACACGGCTTTCCCTTTCAGAATCTCCACGGCGACGAAATCACTTCTTCCGCCGGTCTGCAGGCCGTAATTGTACACCAACAAAGCGTTCGCCTTCGTCGTGGCGAGGATGAAGGTGATATCGTTGGTCGCGGCGTCCATCGGCGCGAAGCTCATGTAGGATAATTCCTGGAAACCGTACGTCGATTTTTCGCAATGTCTTCCGTATCGGCCGTCCGTACAACTGCATTTGTACCCCGGTTTTAGGCTAACGCATAGACCGCCGTGCAGGCAAGGATTGGGCCTGCAAGAATCCACCAGGGCTTCGCATTGGTTCCCGCGATATCCCGGCCGGCACAAGCAAAAGAACGACGATCCGTCGGGACTTTCCCGGCAACTTCCGCCGTTCTGACAAGGATTGGCGGAGCACGCGTCGCCCTTTTTCGAGCTCGCAGAATTTGCCGTCCTTGGACGAGGGACAGATGCATTGGAAATTATAGCCTTGCCTTCTACATTGTCCGCCCGACTTGCACGGATTGGGAATGCACGGGTCCTGGCGTTTATTGCAATTTTGTCCGGTAAATCCGTCGGAGCATTGGCAATGGTAATCGTGAGTGATGACCGGCGAGGTGAAGACGATGTTTTGGCTATTGGTGATTTTGGTGTTCTTTCGAACCGTGATGGATTCGCTACAGATACCGTTGTTTTCGCAAGTATTCGTGTTACAAGGGAGATAATTGACGATGGCTTCGTTATTTTGAAAGAGGCTACTCAAGGCGGTCTGTTTCTTCATGATCTTCTCCGCGACGTAGGATTTTTCGCGATAGCCCTTGACCGATTTGACCGCTAACGTCAGTTCGAGGCTATCCTCGTTCTCGTTGAGGCCGTACAAGGTGACCTGTTCCCTCGTGGTGAAGGTGGCTTTTAAGATATCGAGCAAGTTCCTGTAGTTATTTGCCAGGAATTGGTTGGCCGATAGGTTTCCGATTCGGATGGTTATGGAATTTTCCACCGTGGCGTTGTCGAACGTTAAAAATTCCACCGTCACCGTCGAGATGACGTCTTGATGCTTCCCGTCGTTTCCGGAAACGGTCAGGGAATAGCCTTGGCCCGGGGTGATTTTTGAGGTATACAAGTTGCAACCGGAAGGAATACTTAGTATGGCTGGACTATTACTAGGCGATTGTAAAATATGGCACTTATAATCACCGACGATGTCGGGATCGTTGGGTCTAACGTCGGCGATTTTCCCCAGAGGATACGCGTTGTTAAACGATTGTACTAAGACGTGGACCGATCTCGCGTTCGACGGACTGTCATTCTGGTCGAGAACTTCGATTTTAACACTGTGCTGGGATCGCATCTTCGGCGTGCCGCTATCCTCGACTTCGATGATGATGTGTAACTCGGGCGTGGTTTCCCTATCGATGGTCTTCATGCTGACCACCGTTCCGCTGTGTTTGTCGATTTTAACGTAATCCTTGTGTCTTCCACCGATCAGCTTATAACTGAAGGGCGCCCCGTTGGGCGGGAGATCTGGATCCTTCGCCGATAACGTCATAATCTTGGTGTTGGGCGGTTCGTTTTCGTAAATTCTCCCGATCGGTTGCGGATCGAAGATCGGACCGTTATCGTTTATATCCGTCACGTGGATTTTAACAGTCGTCGATCCCGTTTCGGGGATTCCCCATATCGATACCGCCGACGATCAAATTATACACCGGTATCGTTTCCCGATCCAAATTCCTCGCCGTTTCGATCTCCCCCGTCTGGGGATCGACCTTGAACGCCTGTTCGGTATTTCCCCCGATGATCGAGTAACTGAACTGGTTATTTTGGGGCCGGACGTCCTTATCGACGGCTTTGACGGTTAGCATATAGGTTCCGACGGAGGCACCCTCGGAAACTTGCGTTTCGTACAGTTTCTGCAAGAACTCGGGCGGATCGTTACCGTCCTGGATGGAAACTATGACCTGGGCTTCGTCCGTGTCGTTGCCTCTTATACCGCCGGCGTTTTTAGCCATGACCGTTAGGACGACGCGACTTTGCGTCTCCCTGTCCAAGCTCCTCGATACGCTGATGATGCCCGTCTCGGAATTGACGATGAAACCCTTATCGTTGCTGGAACCCACGAATAGGTAGTAGACTTTCCCGTCTTCGCCGGAATCTTGATCGGTTGCCTGGATGGTTCCGATGGTCGTACCGACCTCGGTCGATTCGGACACGTCGAAGTGGAAGACGGGCTGGACGAAACGCGGGTAGAATTCGTTCACGCCGGTGATATGGACGGTTAGGATGGTGGTGCCGTACATCACCGAATCCGGATTGGTCGCCATGATGGTTAGGTCGTACGAGGTATCTTCTTCGTAATCGAAGCTGATTTTAGCGGTGACGATGCCGGTTTTCCGATCGATGTGGAAGACGTCCTTTCCGGAACCGCCGGTTATGGAGTATTGTATGATGGCATTCTTCGGGGAATCCAAATCGGTCGCCAGAACTTGATACACGTAGCTGTTCGCCGGTAAATTCTCAGCGATATAAGCGGTGTAAGAACTTTGATTGAACGTCGGGGAATTATCGTTGATGTCCGTTAAAGTTATGGTCAGCATTGCCGTGGTCTTCCGGGGTTTAAACCCGAGATCCTGCGCGGTTATATTGAGGCGATATTCCTGTATGTTATCGTAATCCAAGGGTTGTAAGATGGTAACCGCGCCCGAAACCACATCGACACCGAACTCCTTCCGCTCGTTTCCTCCCGAAATCCTGTAACGCACCATACCGTTCGGGCCGTGGTCCAGATCCGAGGCGCTCACCGTTAAAATCGTGGAACTTAACGGTTCGTTCTCGGGCACGATCACTTGATAACTCAAAGCGGTGAAGACCGGGGAATGCTTGTTTTCGCCCGTAACTATCAGGGTTACCACGACTTCGTCCTGTTGGGGCGGAACCCCTTTATCGGTGGCGCGCACCTTCAACAAGAATAATCGACCGATGACGTTGACTCGCTTAGTCACGGCGATCCAACCGTTCGTCTTCTCCACCGAGAAATAGTCGCTACCGTTACCCGCAACGATCGAGTAGATGATTTCGGCGTTCACGCCGAAATCCAACTCGTCTTTAGCGGCGACCTTGAGTAACCTTTGCCCTTCGATGGCGTCGATCGGCACCGGCGATAGGTATTCCTCCTCGTCGAATTTCGGGGCGTTATTGTTGGCGTCGACGATGTTGACGGTCACCAGACATTCGGAGGACATCGGCGGTTTACCGTTATCGATCGCCAACACCGTTAACGAGTACATATTCTCGGGTGACGACTCCAATTGGGTGTATTTGTATTTTAAGCTGCGCTTGCTGAAGATTTCCCCGGAAGCCGGGTCGACGGTGAATAAATCCGATGGTTGTTGCAGCGAATAGCTGATGACCGAGTTGGGACCTTGCTTGTCCCGGTCGGTTGCCAGTACTTGCCCGACGAAGACGACGTCGCGTTGCAACTCGGGGAAATTAAAACTGTAATAGGAATGCTCGAATTCGGGGGCGTTATCGTTCTGGTCCTGTATCGTAATGGTCAGCGGTGTTTCGGCGCGCCACGCTCCATCGACTGCCGCAACTTTCAATAAGTACTCATCCTGCTGTTCCCGATCCAATAATCCTACGACGGTCACGTTACCGCTTATCCCATCGATCTTGAATTTCTCCCCGGGATTTTCCGTAAAACTATACGTCGCGTTGGCGTTCTCCCCGATATCCTGATCGGAGCTGGTAACTTTGATGACGAACGATCCGATTTCCGCGTTTTCCGTGACATTGACGCTGAATAACCGCGTAAAACGCGGTGGATTGTCGTTTTTATCCAGGACCGTTACAAGAACGGTGGCCGATCCGGATAGCTGCGGTGTCCCTTGATCCACCGCTTCGACCACCAACTCGTACGACGGGATATCTTCCCGGTCCAATTTGATGTTGGTGTAGATCTCACCGCTCTCCGCATCGATCTCGAAGGTGCCTTCGAAATCGTCGACCAATCGATAGGTGATTTGTCCGTTTTCCTTCGAATCGGCGTCGGTGGCGGATACCTTCACGACCAATTCGGGCGGGGCTTCCTCTTCGAGGATCGTCGCGTTGTACAGGGCATTGTTGAGGATCGGGGCGTTATCGTTGGCGTCCGTTACGTTGATGATCAAGGAAATTACGCTTCGAAGCGGGGGATTATCGGAATCTTTAGCTTCGATCCATACCTCGTATCGAGTCGATGTTTCGTAATCCAATCCTTTACCGCCGACTTGCACTTCGCCGGTGATCTTATCGATTTTCAACGCGTCGCCGATGTTACCGCCGGCAATCGCGAATTTTACCCCGCTACTAGGACCCTGCTTCGGTGAGGTGGCTCGTAACTTCGTGATGAGTTTACCGTCTTCGACGTTCTCGGCGAGTTTGAAGTTGGTTTCCATTGGCGATTCGAAAACGGGGAATAACCGCGACGGTTTCAGGAACACTTTCAATTCGGTGCTGGCTCGCTTCGGAACCTTTCCCCCGTCCCTAGCTTCGATCTCCAAACTATAAACGCTGGTGGATCCCCGATTGAGATTGGTCGCCGCTTTGATCACGCCGGATTCCCGATTGATGGTGAAATTTCCGGCGTGTTCACCGGATAAGAAGTAGCCGATCTTACTGTTGAGACCGATATCTTCGTCGGTGGCTTTGGCGCCGAAAACGAACTGTCCCATCCTCGTATTATCCGGTATGTAGACGTTGTATTCCGCGGACGAAAACGTCGGGGAATTATCGTTCTCGTCGATAACGGTGACGGTCAAATTGACCGCCGTGGCCCTCGGTTCGGTCGGGGAGCAATCTTGCGCCATCAATGTGAGACGATATTCGTATTTTTCTTCCCTGTCCAGAACGGCGACGGTCATTATCTCTCCGGTATCCTGGTTTACTTTGAATCGGTCGACTTTGTCACCCAGAAGGCTGTAACGAATCTTCGCGTTGAGACCCTCGTCTTTATCGGTGGCGATTGGACTGATGACCCAGGAACCGACCGGGCTGTTCTCGGTTATGGTCGCTTTGTAAGATTGTCGCTTGAATTCCGGACTGTGATCGTTGACGTCACGGATGATAATTTTGACCGTTCCGGTTCCGGTTAGCGGTGGAGAACCTGAGAAACGATAAAAGTTGTAATATGTATATAACGAAACAACATTCCTAATAATTTTTTAATAATAATTGACTCCCTATCATCCAACAAATTACATTTCTTGAATTAATGCAAAATCTCATCTGTGTGTTAAAAATCGAAGGAAAGTCTGTTTGCTAAGCCTGAATATTCTTAAGCAGAAATTACACTTAGGTGATGAATAAAATTCAGTGCAGAATCAAACGAAATACTCAGGTCTTTAATCAGTGCACTGTTCAGTTATTCTTTACCGCGCCTGTATATCGTTCATTTTGACCGCGCCTGTGTGGTCGTTTCGTTTCGTGGTGCATGCAGCGATCTTTTTTGATAGACGAAACTTTTTTATCGGAAATTTTGTTTGGTAATATTTCATTAGTTAATTGAGGAATATCTAATTAGAGGCCATATTCATTTACTTTGGTAGTTATCCTCCGTTTTTGGGTTGTTTTTTCGTTTTTGGATTCGTTGTTTTTGCTCTGTCCCGAGCCTATAAAATACCTTGCGGTGGTATGATTCGCCCATTTTGTCATTCGCATTAAGTACATTTAGTTAGAAATATTAAGCAAGGATACTCTTCTTCACATTACGGAGCCTGCCGTACTGACCAATTGAGAATTGCTTCACTGAAATTTATTCTTAGAACGGATGTTAAATTATTGTATCGCATTCTCTTACGAAACTGATTAGCCTTGGCAACCATTTCTTTACGACGAAGTCTGAAATTCCTTCTCTTATATTTGAAAAAGTGTTCTTTTGATGCTAGGACGCTAGGAAATAAAAATCACGCTAATAAACGAGACTACTAGGCGCGTTACGATAAAATTACACTCAATTACCGGGACGACGATTTCTGATCCGTCGGCGTATCCGTTACATTTTTACAGCGAATATGTTGTCAAACCTTTTAAAGTTGCACCGAAAATGCATTAAAATTCATGTGTAATTAAGTTAATTAGAGGAGAGTCGTCTCCGGGGATATCGGAACGTTCGACCAGCTAGCCGCTTGCTTCAACAAGATTACGGGCGCACATGCGACCTGTACGTGCATGCATTATACCCGTGCATTAATGAGAGGAAGACCGGGGCCCCGGTTGGATTTCTTCGTCTCGCGAGGAAACGGTCGACAGTCAATAAATGCCTCCCGGTAACGATTGAGATGGGAGCGGCGGCGTAATGGCCGTCGTTCGGACAGGATAGGCCATCTTATCCGTTGATGGTTTCTTAACACGGAGATCGTACACGACGAAGAATGCTGACTTTGGAATAGGCGACGACGAAGATGATAGCTTTGTTCGTGTAGAAACGTTGCGAGAAATCGTTTTGAAAGGTAATGCAACGTTGTACGCATCTAATAAAACCGATACGAATTGGTAATGCGGATGATTTTCTGCACGGATGGAGGACAGTCGTTTAGTAAAAAGAAGGACTAGATTGAAGCAGGGGGAGATAATCCGAAAGATAAGTAAAGAAAGCCTAAAAGTCCTTGAAAATCAAATCAAAGATGAGACAAGGACTATACGATCTGAAAGTGAAACTCGAGCGAGAATCTGTAGCAAATATGAGGAAATTCAGCGAAGATTGACCATAGACGGATATCTAGTTAGAATGATCTAAACCAGGGGCCAAATCCGGCCCGCCAGTGTCATCAATCCGGCCCACGACAGCTAATAGCTTATTGCTGTTGTGATAAGCTGGATAAAAACGCAGAATGATAATAACTCGGATTTATTTACTTGCTAGGTAAAGCTTAATGACAAGTATAATAGGCAGACAACTCACTGAAGTAATCAGTACGGCCCCAAGGCTGAAAAGTCTGGAGACCCCTGTTCTAAACTAATCTAAACAAGAGGATAATGAAGGGAATCAGAAGTAGAAAAGAGAAACCAAAGAAGAAAAAGGAAACAAGGATGAAGCACAAAATGAAGCATACAAGCAATGTACAGAAAACGAACTGGAAACGATGACTAAGAATGATCAAACTAAAAATGACAATCTAGCAGTCATTATCTATATACATTCCACAGTGTACCATATAAATAAATAATAAAGTATATCATATAAATGAAGAGAAAGAAGTCTTTGAAAATCAAATCAAAAGCGAAGCAAAACTGAACCATGTCAAAGCAAAAATCTCAGGAAAGCGTTGACCCGAGAATCTGTAGGAAATATGAGGAAATTCTGGGAAGATTGAGCATAGACGGGTGTATAGTTAGAATGATCTAAACTAATCTGAACAAGAGAATCATGGCTGGAATCGGAAGTGGAAAGGAGAATCCGAGGAAGAAGAAGGAAATAAGGAAGAAGCACAAAACGAACAAGACGAGAAATGTACTGTGAAATTGGAGAAAATATATCAAGAACTGGAAAACGTGGTTAAGAATGATCAAGTTAAGAATGATCAAGTTAAGAATGATCAAGATAAGAGTGACAAATAGGCGAAATAGTGTAAAATTTCGGACGAGTTCGTGAAAAACGGGCAAGTCAAAAACAACACCAGCAAAGAGGGAGCGAAGACTTCATTGATATTCTGCAAGGAACAAAAGTAGAGATGGACTATCGTTTTGACAATCTGCAAACAGGAGAATGGGCAATTTCAAGCGGTGGGAAGTAAACTTGAAAGGAATACAAAACCGAACTACACAGCTAAGGAAAAAAATCAGCACAAGATTATAGTAAAAACCTATGAAATCTAAATAGAATAAAAGAAGATCGACCAATCAGTCGCCTTTTAAATTTCTCTTTTAGCTCGATCTCTCCTTAGAAGAAGCAGGAAAAGAAGAAGAAGACACAGAGCTAAAAAATATGATTTGAATAAATTTAATACCATTCATTTTTTTGTTCAGTCACTTCTTGTAAGAAGAAGGAGAAGAAAGCGACTTTAGCAGAAGGGACAGAGCTAAAAAACAGATGGTTTAAACGAATGTGAAAGACAAAGGAAACAGATAGTAGGACAGGAATTGGAAGAAATGTGCGAAGGATGATCGACAAGAAGCACCTCCAACGCTTTCCTATGCGATTCTAGGACTATGCTAAATGAAGTAGAAATTGAACCAGCTGAAGTTAACGTTGGCAAAAGAAACTAGCATGTAAGTGACGAACATCTTCTTCTGTTCACGGTCTCTTATCAATGGCTTCAATTGTTATAGTGATTTTCCCTTGCCCGTTTCCTCCAACTAGAGTCTTTTATGGTTTTCTTCTTCTTCTTGGTATTCCATATATATTTTTTTGTGTTCATTATTTGTTTCACCGTTCGGTTCTAGTTCCTTCTAATTATATGTCCATACCAACTTAGTTTCCCTTATTTCCTTCTGTTTAGATGTCACTTTGACAAGACTTTCCTTTCAAATGCCACTCTTCCTTCTTGCTTTTTTCTTCTCCTTCTACTTCTCGATGCTTCATGTGCTTGACAGGACGGCGGAGGTAGTGGTTTATTCTTTCATCCTCCCAACTTCTCTGTCTCTCCCGGTTTGTCGTCAATTGCTTCACCTGTTATAGTGAGTTCTCCTTTCTTATTCCCTCCAAACCAGTTTTTCTTTGGTCTCTTTCTCCTTCTTATTCGATATTTTTTTGTCTTCACAACTCGTCTTACCATTTAATTCTAGTCCTTTGTAATTATATTTTAATACCAGTTTAGTTTCCTCTCATCTTCTTCTGTTTAAATGTTAATCCAAAAAGATCTCCTTTTCAAATGCCACTTTTTCATCTGACTTTTTCTTCTTCCGCTTCTTCTCGATGGTTCATGTGCTTCACAGGACGTTGGAGGTAGTAGTTTATTCATTCATCTCACTAACGTCCTTACTCCTCCCAGTTTGTTGCCAATTGCTTCATATGTTATACTGAGGTCTCCTTTCTTATTCCCTTCAAGCAAATTTTTCTTTGGTTTCCTTCTTCTTGTTATTCGATATATTGTTTTGTCTCCACAACTTGTCTTACCATTTTGTTCCAGTTGTAATTATACGTTAATATCAGTTTAGTTTCCTCTTATCTGCTTCTGTTTAAATGTCAATCCAAAAATATCTACTTTTCAAATGCCACTTTTTCATCTTCTTTTTCTTCTTGTGCTTCTTCTCCTCGATGCTTCATGTGCCTCACAACGCGTCGTAAGTAGTGGTTTATTTATTAATTCATTAAACTTCTTCTTTTTCTTCTTCTTGTTGCAGTGATTTCCCCATGCTCATTTCGATTCCCTCTTCTACCTTCTCTACCTTCAACCAGTTTTCTTTATATTCCTCCTTTTCTTATTTCATAATTTTGTCTTATCATTCCGCCCTTGTCAATTCTAATTATACAGTGTGTAAAGCGATGGGGTATACAAGAGGGATTTTTTTAAAAATTGATTCATGAAAAAAATTTATTCTTCATGATATTTTTTGCTTGCTTTGAAAGTACCAATAACGTTTCGATAATCTAAAATTTATTTCTAGAAATCTGGAAAAATAATAACATTATTTTTTTATTGTAACTAATCTACATTCTAATCAAGTATCAATAAGAAATAAATAAATAAATTTTATTTATTATAAACTGTCATTCTACATAATCTCCTCCGTTTTCTGCACACCTTTCCGCTCTATTCCTGAATTCCATATAAACCTTCCCCAAAGTTTCCAAGTTAACTTCTCTAACGGCTGCAGTTATTCGTTGTTTTAAAATTTCTACATTATTTCCTACAGGTTCTTCATATACTTTTTGTTTAAGGTGTCCCCAGAAAAAGAAGTCCATGGGAGACAAATCTGGCGATCTGGCAGGCCAATGCATTGAACCATAACGGCCAATCCACCTCTCAGGAAATTGCTGGTCTAACCATGCGCGAACTAATAACGTGCTGTGGGATGGACATCCATCTTGTTGATAATAAATGTTCTCCAAATTCACGCCTTGTAGTGATGGAATCAAAAAATTTCGTAGCATACTTAAATAACTATGTTGATTCAAATTTTCGTCAAAAAAGTAGGGCCCAATAATTTTATTAATTAACATTCCGTACCAAACATTAACTTTTCGATAACGCTGATTTCTCGTGTTGATCTTAAAATTGGGATTGTCTCGTGACCACAATCTGCAATTCTGTGAAGACACAACACCGTTTGTAGAAAAGGTACATTCATCGGAAAACAATATGCATTTATGAAAGTTTCTGCTTTCCATGAGCTTCTCACCAATCCATAAGCAGAAGTCCAGTCTCAAAGCATGATCTGGAATCTCAAGGGTATGTCTAAATTTTGGCTTAAACGGATAAATTTTATTTCTTTTAAAAATTGTTTGTAATAAAGTGTGACTGACATTAAGCTCCGCTGCCCTCTGTCTTAATGATAAGCGTGGATTGTCTTCAACGGACTGCAGTGCCATAATAGTTACCGCATCATTCTCATTGTACACCTTTCTTATCTTCTTTTTGTCGACCACCGATCCTGTTTCGTCGAATTTTGCAATTAATTTTTTAAGAGTCATTTTTGTTACAGCTACATCTGGATACTTTTGATGAAACAAATTAATTGCGTACTGATATGAAACATCACCAATACCGTAACATTTAACTAAATAATTTCTTTGCTGTAACGTTAGCATTTTTGCAAGTCAGTTTGACACATGGAGTGTTTTGTTTGTGGTTTGATAGCAATACGATATCTTGATTAGAATGTAGATTAGTTACAATAAAAAAAAATAATTTTATTATTTTTCCAGATTTCTAGAAATAAATTTTAGATTATCGAAACGTCAAAGCAAGCAAAAATATCATGAAGAATAAATTTTTTCATAAATCAATATTTAAAAAAATTCCCTCCTGTATACCCCATCGCTTTACACACTGTATAACAATACCAGTTTGGTTTCCTCTTAATCATCTTATGCCCTATTAGTTCTTGTTTCAGTTGTTATCTAATATAATCATTTCGCATCAATTTTAATTTTTCCTCCTTTCCTTTGGCGTGTTTCATTTCCGCCGCTTTCAAGGAGTTCTTCTCTTTATAAAAATGCAAGCCTTTTTCGAAATTCTTTTAATTTCTTCGTTTGTTTAAACTAATTCGACTATCGAACATTACGCCGTGCTCAAAAGAACGAAACGCCCGGTGTGTACCCGATCGAACTAGGAGAAGCATCGAACGACGAATAAAAGGAAAAGAAACGAGAGAGAGAGAGAGAGAGAGGAGACGGGAGATTAAAAAAATAACGAAAACGTTACTGTACATACTACTACGTACCTCGTACCTCTCTACATACATACATATAACGTAGCAGCCAGCAGTGTGCCGCGCTCAGTCGTAAAGAGATGGGATGCTACGAGATACGGACGCTGCGATCCTTATCTGAACGGAGTTAAAAAGCGGAGAGAGCGCCTGACCCGAGTTCAATTTTATAATAACTGGAGGGCAATTATAACAATACATACCGAGCACGAACTGTCCGTCGCGAAGAGTTAACGTTCGCTCGGCCTTAGCCTCTAGTCGGCGGTCGTACTCGTGTTTTCGTCGGCGACGCGACGCACGTTGTACGCCGCAACCTGCCCGACGAAGAGACCGAAAGCATCTTCTCGTACATCTCATCCTCCAGAGAGGCTGTGTTCTAGTTTTATTCGTGAGCGTTTCCGGTGCATTATTTTTTTCTTGCACAATATTTTACGATGATTGTGAATATTTTCGACGATTTCGTATTAAAATGAATTTAAGGAAATCGAATCGACAACGTGAAAGTAATCGTTCTTTCCTTTATTAAGAATCTTCAACTTTACTGTTAAGAACTGGACCGAGGTACAAGTACAATAGTTTTACATGGTTTTCGAGATGTTTTGGTTTCTAAAACTGGAAAACGCGAGAAAATAGGATCAACATTAGAACACAGTGAATCCTCTAAGATCTAAGAAGTCTAATCTTGATGAGTAAATACCGAGCCCTTTCACTATACCGGGCTAGCAGAAAATCTTTTCCTATTATTCTCTGTGGACAGTTGTGAATGTCGTAGTATTCTCTGTGAAATCAATTCCAAAACGTGTGATGGTCCTATCTCGATCTTGCATTATATTACAGCTATAAACGTGTCCCCAATATTGATGTGTTTTGAAGAAGAAATCTCCATAGTGGAGGCCATGATTGTATTTTGGGAAAAGGACAATAAGAAACTCTCAAAGAGACAGCTGAAAATCGACCATTATTGTTTAAACTGTTGCCTTTTAGGGCTCAAGCCCCTACTATAAGTCTTTATCTACTTGGTTGTGCAATAAGTTTTGTCGTTCGATAAGAAACGGCGCTATTAAGTTCGCCGTTTTATTTTTTGACGAACAATGTGATAGCATGATGGAGAAGGTAAGAAGAGCCAGACAACCAAACTGAAAACCAAAAACATATAGCAAAGTACAGAGAAGCAAGAAGAGAGATGAAAATAATGTGTAGAAAGAAGAAAAGAGACTACTTTGAAATAAAACTAAAAGGTATTGAAGATAACTTTAAAAAAAAAAAAATAAGATCGTTTTACCAAGAGGTAAAGAAAGTAAGCAAGGGATGTACGGCGCCGAATGTATATATCAAAGACAAGGAGGGAAGGCTGATAAGCGAAACGAAAGAGGTCCTTGAAAGGTGGAAAGACTACTTCCGGCAGGTGCTAAATGGTGAGGAGGAGCAGGAGCAGTATACGAGGGAAGCGGTAGATCGAAATGAAACGATAGTAGAGGTTCCGTCCAGAGAAGAGATTGCATTAATAATCAAAAACCAGAAAAATAATAAGAGCCCAGGAGCATCGGAAATCACGGCGGAAATGATTAAAGCAGGAGGGGAGCTATTACAAGAACAAATATACATACTCATTAGGAAAATCTGGGAGGAGGAAACAATACCGGAGGATTGGATGAAGGCCGAAATATGCCCAATATATAAGAAGGGGGATAAACAGAGATGTGAGAAATTACAGGGGCATTGCATTGCTGGAAACAACTTATAAAATATTGGCACAGATTTTGCGTTCAAGATTAAACGAAGTTATGGAAAATACTGTAGGAGAGTACCAAGCAGGATTTAGGAAAAATAGATCAGTAATGGATCAAATTTTTACACTTAAGGAAATACAAGCAAGCTGTTATGAATATAAAACTGCGTTATATGTGCTCTTCGTAGACTATAAGCAGGCGTATGACCGGATCCGGAGGAAGCAAGTGTATCAGGCTTTGGAGGAGTTGAGGGTACCTAGCAAACTGATAAGTTTAGTCAAAGCGACTTTAAAACAAACAAAAAATCAAATTCTATGGAAGGGGAAAGGTCTAGCGAATTCACAGTAGAGCAGGGACTGAGACAAGGAGATCCAATGTCAACAACAATATTTAACCTAGTTCTGGAGGCTGTAATAAGAAAAAGTGGGATTAAGATGGATGAAACAATAATGAAAAATGATCACCAATGTATAGCATTTGCAGACGACCTAGCTATAGTAGCGAAAACAAAAAGGGAACTACAAAGAACCATAAGAAAAATAGTAAATGTATCCAAGAGTTATGGACTGGAAATTAATCAAAGTAAAACAAAATACATGATAATGGGGGACACACAGAATGATATGGATACACAATTAATAGTGCAAACAAAAGAAAAATGTCTTAACTTCGAAAGAGTGGAAGAATTTATTTACCTAGGTGTGAAGGTTAAGGAAAACGGCCAGGAAGGATCGGAGATAGAGGCTCGGATAACAAAGGGAAGTATGAAATTCGGCATCATGTTAAGACCACTAATGAAATCAAAATTTGTATCAAGAAGAACTAAGGAGAGAATATACAAAACGGTAATCAGGCCAACAGTTACGTATGCGTGCGAGGCATGGGTTCTAAAGAAGGAGGATGAGGGAAAGCTGGAAAGATGGGAGAGAAGAATTCTCAGAGCAATATACGGAGGAATAAACACGAAGGACGGATGGCGGCGAAGGACAAACGAAGAGGTGAAGAGTATATTCAATGAACCTAGGATAACAACAGTGGCTAGAGCACAACGCATAAGATGGCTAGGCCATGTCCAAAGACTTAATAAAGATAGAATGCCTAAAATGGTGTTAAGCAGAAAACCAGTTGGGAAAAAAAAAGAAGGGCAGGCCTCGCAAGAGATGGTTCAACAGCGTCGAAGAAGATATGCAGAAGATCAGCGTTGGGGACTGGGGAGAAAGAGCAAGGGATAGGGTAATATGGAAAAAAATAGTAGAAGAAGTCTTAGAAAAGTTGTAGCTATTTTGTTAAGTTAGGCTAGAACTATGATTAATTTTAATAGCTGTAAAACTGTGTAGCACATGCCCAAGGTCTGCAAGGCCTGTTGAGCATTATTAATAAAAATACGTACATATACCAATCGTTACAGAAATCTGCGTGAACTTGGCGTCTACTTTTCGCTTCCTCCACGACGGAGAGTGAAAAGAATACTATCGTAATGCATTTTAATAACATTCTCGATAAGTAATAATTTGAGTCACGCGAAACGAGCTTCCATGAAACCGCTTTTTCACGACACGATTTTTTCACGGATTCCCGTTATAATTAAAAATTAATCCTTCCTGTGTAATGTATGCAGGGCTTTTAACGCTACTGCGCGCGATTCATTAGCAGCGCGAGAACATCCTGTATAATCACGACTTCGATGACGGCGAAGACGGTGGAAAAAATCGTGAAAGCTGACGCAGCACAATAAACGGGACGAACACGTTACCGACGTTCTTATCTCTCGCCTCTTATTGTTCAGACAGATAAAACGGGTAAGCGAGTATGAAGCAATATACTAACATCGATCTACGATCGATCGATACGTAAATACATAGGGAGGTGTTTACAGTCGGTTTTAAAAGAATGTTTCTGGTGAAAATCGAGGGGATGTTGGGAACGTCAGAAAAGAAGAAACCTTCAGGCTTTCAATTTTATCCTCAATTTTTCTTCTAGAATTTCTTGTCGCGTCTATTCAATTCAATGTCTTGATCATACTTTCTGCTCATTTCTTTGAGACTTCTTAGAAAAAGGAGGAAGAAAACCGAAATAATACGGAAAAGAACTAAACGGATGCGTTAATGATGAAGTACTGCAAGAAATAAAAGTTGTAATCCACTGAGAACAAAACTGGCACATATATTTTTCTTCGCACTGAGGTTGGTAGGAATACGAATCTCGTCTTGGTTTACGCTAGTCTACTCATTCTTCTATTTCATTTGTTTCTTCTCAACATCATTTAGGAAAATAAACGGAATTATTTCAAATGGGAACCCCATCGGCACTCCATCTAGGACAACGTAAGGAAAGAGACAAAATAGAAGTATTCAGGAGAACATAAGGGAACCGATAATATAGTAAATCTGAGGAAAATATTTAAAAGAGAATTACTTCAAACGGGAAAGAAGAAAAAACTGATTTGATCAGCACGAACTTGTCCCTTTCCTTTATGTCGGAAATATCTTTCCAAAACCAACATATATCTTTCTTTGGAGTGAGCTTTGCAGGAATTAGAACCTTGCTTTAGCTACTTTAGTTTACTGATTTTTCAAATTTATTTTTTCCTCGCAACGCCATCTAGAAGAACGTAAGGAAATAGATAAAACAGAATTATCTAGGAAAATTTAATAGTTTAAAATTTGTGTTGCAGTTTCTATTGTTATAAAATGAAATGTTTTTAGTTGACATGGCTACAAAGAAGAAGCAAAGAAAACCGTGAATTTGAAGTTGAATGGACCAAATCGTTCGCGTTTATACAAAACTCTAATGGCCTTCCGACCTGTGTTATTTGCAACCAAAAAAGTAGAAAAAAATTCTACATACTCTCACGTAAATTATCTCACTGAGATAATTTATAACTCTCTCCAACCTCTTGAAACTATTTTTCAAACTGTGTGATTTGCCAAGAAAAATTGTTACATAACAAGAAACCAAATTTGGAGAGACACTTTACAGCTAAACACTCGTTATTTGGAAGTAAATATCCCGCCGGTGATGCGAGGAAGAAAGCACTTGAGTAATTTTAGAAGAGTCAAGTCCTGTATTTGGTTCTTGGGTGCAATCTTGCAACGATGTTAATATTGTAAACTTTATTGTCAACCAAGAAATTGCAAAGCGAGGCAAATCATACACAAACGGTGAATACGATTAAAAGTGCATCCGAAGAGCTATTCCGGCATTTCTGGAACAAAGAAGAAATTCCTAAAAAATTAAAGAGTTATCACTGCCTGCTAAAACTGTAAAACATAGTAGAACAGTCAAAATGTCTTCGAATATAACCGATCAGCAAATCGAAGATCTTAAACTGCTTTCAACTTCGTCATTAGCTGCTGAAGAATCTTATGACATAAATGATACAGCGCAAGTTTCACTTTTGTTCGATTGATCTCGTTTACGGGCCCATAAATAAGAAGTTTCAGGATTTTCACCACTGAAAGGTCAAACATGTGGCGAGGATATTGCAAATGCTGGCACGGAATGCATGGAGTAACATCATATTCTGCTCGAGAAAATTGTTTCAATTTCAACCGATGAGGCAAGAAGTGTATTCGAAGTGAGAAAAAGATTTGTCTCTATTTTGAAGGAGAAAATAAATCACGAGGTACTTGTTTACCATTGTTGTACCAGGTAGACATTTCCAGAAGAAATTTGCAATGTTATGGAATTGATCATTCAAATTGTCGACACAATTGTAGCTGGAGATTTTTATCCAATTTAAACTGAAGAACTTAGAAATATGTGTTGAACTCTTGCAGAATGAGTAATATGAAATGAAGATGTAACATTTGCATACAAAATAATTGTAAACGTATAGACTAACTAGTGTGAACAAAATTTTATTTGAATGGTTTTGTTATTACTTTTGGCTCCTAAATAAATTTGACATATTGCGTTATTTATTTCTATCCAAAAACAGCTACACTCCGAACAAAAAAAAAAACAAATCGTGGTATCTTATGCTAAGTAATTTCAGTTCGTGATCAAATTTGAAAATAATTGCAATTTGTACATTCTCATTTACGAACTGCCTTCGTAAATGTGTGATATTGAGAAAGTAATTTCCCGTTAGTACGGCACTGATTTTTTTTTAATTTTAATCGGGGTCACCAATAATTAAGTGTTGCCACAACAAAATTTCGTGACAGTTGCACTTGATCACGGTGTATCTGGTTGTATTTGATGTTTAGTACCTAGTGTAAACCGACTCCGAAAAACATGGTTCTTGAGAGATTCTTGGCTTTCTGGCTCTCGAAAAAATTAATCGTCCTGCTGCTGATTTTTGGCTCTTTTGAGTAATGAGTTGGTCGATCACTGATCTAGGAGAACGTAAGGGAATAGACAACATAGGAAAAACTGAGGAAAATATGTAAAAGAGAATGACTTAAAATGGGAAAGAAGGAAAAACTGAATTTTCCGATTTGCTCAGCATGAACTTGGCTCTTCGACTTATACCGGAAACGCCTTTCCAAAACCAATTGTACGACGAAGATGCTCGAGCAATGCGACATCTATCTTTCCTCGCAGTGAGGTTCACAGGAAGTGCAGCTTTGTCTTGGGCTGTGCTATTTTATTGATTCCTCAATCTTATATTTCCCTCTCAACCTCATCTAGAAGAACATAGGCAAACAGACAAAAGAGTTTGCCCACCACTGATCTAGAAGAACGTAATGGGACAGATAACACAGGAAAAACTGAGGAAAATATGTAAAAGAGAATGACTTAAAATGGGAAAGAAGGAAAAACTGAATTTTCCGATTTGATCAGCATGAACTTGGCTCTTCGACTTATACCGGAAACGCCTTTTCAAAACCAATTGTACGACGAAGATGCTCGAGCAGAGCGACATCTATCTTTCCTCGCAGTGAGGTTTACAGTAAGTGCAGCTTTGGTTTGGGCTGTGCTATTTTATTGATTCTTCAATCCTATTTTTTCCCTCTGAACTTCATCTAGAAGAACATAAGGAAACAGACAAAAGAGTTTGCCGACCACTGATCTAGAAGAACGTAATGGAACAGATAACATAGGAAAAACTGAGGAAAATATGTAAAAGAGAATGACTTAAAATGGGAAAGAAGGAAAAACTGATTTTTCCGATTTGATCAGCATGAACTTGCCTCTTCGACTTATACCGAAAACGCCTTTTCAAAACCAATTGTAGGACAAAGATGCTCGAGCGGTGCGACATCTATCTTTCCTCGCAGTGAGGTTTACTGTAAGTGCAGCTTTGCCTTGGGCTGTGCTATTTTATTGATTCCTCAATCTCAACCTCATCTAGGATAACATAAGAAAACAGAGAAAATCGGAGAATTTAGGACAACATAAGGGGACAGACAAAATCGGCAAGACTGAGGAAAATCTGAAAAAAAAGATAATCAAAATGGCGTAGCGATTAAAGAAGACAATTGTTTCCTGATTTGATCAGCACGAAATCGTCTCTTCGATTTACGCCGGAAACAT
>JAYRCI010000175.1:0-25000 GCA_038088585.1 Chrysina gloriosa | reverse complement strand
CAGTCTAGATGACAATGCCAAACTCGAGCTAATCGATGTTAAAGATGAGCCGCAAGAGCTATATAAAGAGGGCATGTTATGGGCGAAAGAAGACGGTCCAACTCCTGAAGGTTTCACCCTCTTCGCAATGGAAAACGGGATGACCGTTTTACGTCGGAAAAGGCAACGAAATCTACAAAAGTTAGGTATCGGCGGTTTTTTTGCGAGAGTGCGAGGTGTTAGAAGCGGACAGGACAACGACGATTTAGATCTCCTGTCCGGACAGTCTTCCACTTTATCAGACCCGTTAGCGCCTCCTTCCTCTACCGGTTTGGACGATAAACCTCGTCGGAAGGCGGTAAGACGCAAACCGAAGAGTAAGCTCGCCGAAACTTTTCCACCCTACCTGCAGGAAGCTTTCTTCGGAAAGGAGCTTCTCGATTCTCACAAAGATTTAGATAGCACGAGCGGTAGCGAAGATGAGAGCAGCAATAAGACGCAAATAAAGTCGATCCAGTTATCGCAAGACGAAATTAAGGCGGTGGCGGCCGTTACGGCGAAACAAGATAAAACGCAAATGCACGACGTGAAACAATCGGTGATGTCGCAGCAGGAGAAGTCGTCGCTAAGTAAAACGGTAGTTGTACCCAAAGAGGAGGAGGAAAGCGATACGGACGATTTATCGTTGGCTTTGCCCCGTGATCTTTAGACGCAGATTTAGTGAATACGATAATGAATGAGGAGGACGATGAACTGACGAAAAATACAGACACCCTAGAAAATTTAGCGGGTAAATTTTACTTCTTTTCTAGTTCCTGGCTAAAATCTTAATCATTGTTATTCTGATTTCTCAAATATCAGTTTTGCAAGTACATAGTTTAATCTCGGATTGACTTATTTTTGTTACATTTCCACGCAGACGCCACCTTACCTGACACAGGGGATATCTCCGATACGCTGTCGGGTACGGCGACGAATTCTAAAGACACCAAAGACGAATTGAGTGATATTTTGGGACCGCACTTTAATCCGGAGACTATCCCTTACATCAACAGTAAGGACGTTGAAGATATACTATTCAAGGTACGTCCGTGAAGTATGATTAGTCTGGGAACAGCCGTAATCACGAAACAAGTTACGACAACCTATATATATATATATACAAAACTACGCGCATACAGCATCGATTTAGTACTGACTACAGTGGGGAGTCGGCGATACTGTCGTAACTTATTTCGTAATTGTACGCTGTTATCGCTGTTTGCCCAGACTAGCGATTGGACGGTTTTTTACGTCATCGTTTTTTATTACAGGGCGTTCTTACGGACGAATCGCAAGAATCTCAAGAGAGCAACATATTTTCGAGTACCACTGGCAATGTGTTCCCTTCGGCTACCGTCGGGCAACAACCGATGGTTGCTCATGCAATTTCGGCACCTCCAATTCGGCCTAGTACCCTCCCGAACGTTGTGAATCAGAATAGTTTGAGTTCACCTTTAAGTTTTCCGCCGCAATCTCCCTATCAGTCAGAGTATAGCAAGTAAGTACAGAGATATCAACAATTCCTGTCCCCCACGTGACTACCAAATAAAGCAAATCAAATAATAGCAGTTGGTAGTACACTATTGCTTTATGTAAAATATTGCAGAAAGTGGCGTATTATAAAGTTTTAATTAGGATGCGCGTTTTTAAAATAAAAAGAAATTGTTTTTATTTTTGACTTCATCACTAGATAAATTGTAAATTTTTATTATATCCCTCTCAATTTGAGATAGATTTAAGTTTAATAATTGCGACAATTTATTTATTCAATTAAAAGTAAAGTACATAAATTCTGTCAAATTACAATAAATGTACAAAATGTGTGTCTATAGATAATTGTATGCTCCTTTGACGTATGATCCTAGCGATATGCAAATACCATAAATCTACGAACACAAAAATCTCGAGTTTTTAAAAAATTACGGGCCACGTGGTGGACAATCATTTTCGATAAGTCTGTAGTAGTCTGTTCTAATGTTGCATTGTATACTGATATATCCCTTGATTCGCTTCGCTTTGCAGTAGCCCTCAATTTAGCCCCGCCTTCTCCGAACCACCGAGTCCTTGGGTCACGGTTAATGATGCCAGCGATCTCGATAACGCAGTGGTGCCTTCTACATATAACCAACGTTCTTCGGAGAAAATGAAAGCGGATGAAGGTTTGGGCACAGGCGCGACTATTTCGGCCGTCCTTTACGCTAACATCAATCATCCCGAATGGAAGAACGAACACCCGTCGTGGAGCGACCGATATAAACAAATTATCAAAAAGTGGCGTACTCTCAGTCCTGAACAGAAAGCACCTTATCTATTACAAGCAAAAGACAATAGATCTGCTTTGAGAATGAAGAAACAACAGCAGGTAAGCGTGTTATTTGATTCGTTTTATACCTTTTTTTTTTTTTTTTGTATGATGATTTCTCGTTTTTTCGTTGTTTTGCTCGTTTTCAAGTCACCGTTTAGAGGTCGATTTAATCGGTGGGACTTTATATGCGGGAACGCGGAGCTTGTAGAGGAGAAAAAGCGATACGGTTCTCTTGGAGGATAAAAGAGAGAAATTTAATTTGAGAAGCGTTTTAATAAATTTTTCGTTTATCGATCGTTTCGACTTCGTATGTAACTTGGAATTTTCAATTCTATTGTATTATATCGTTCAGGTACCGTATCGGCTGTTCTTTTTTTTTTTTTTTAATCTTGGTCACCTTTGTTTGGCGTATCATTTACATTCACGTTTGACTGTCATTTTCACATGTTCGTCCGTTCATTCACGTACTGTACGTTTTCATCCTCAGTTACTTGCTATGTGGTGTATTAACCGATTTATTTATTTTTTTACTGTGTCACTAACACCTGCGATTATTTCTTCTGAATGTTTCATTCTCCTTTTAGAAGTATAAAAAAATATCAAGAGTGATTAACACCGCATAAAGTGCACGGTTCCTCGAAAAGATATCACCGACCGCTTCGATAATGTCCTTTTGCATTTCGATCTTCTCTTTCTGCGAAGCTAAATTACATTTTGATAGTGATTGCAAGGACTATTGCGTATTTACTGATATTATATCATATCGGTATACTCTTCACCACACAATTGCTGAAATAATAAAATTCGGTGGCCCGTGTTTCGCTAGGTCGATGCAAGCATTATCACAACCATTCTTAGAAATCATAAAATCGACGACGTACGAATAGCCGAATATGAAAGGTTAACGTCCCTTCGTATGAAACAGAATTATTTTCAAATTAACACGTTCAGTGCCATTTCCAACCATATGGGTGTAGACGTGGTATAAGTAACAAATTATCTATTTTTGCCTGGCACTGAACGTGTTAATAATAAAATATACATACAACGGGAAATCATAGTCTTGGGAAATCACTTATCTCCTTTCATCGCTAATTTATGAGAAATTTCGAAATACCGATGAGAAGGGATAGCGAATATTTCCCTACAGTGTGGATTAGATACGTAGACGATATTTTTGCCTTTTTCGATACCAGGGAATGCCCGGTAGGAAATTTCTTAGGACAACTAAATTCAAAATTCGACACAATTAAGTTTACGATAGAAGAAGTGAATAATTACCTCCCGTTTTTAGATAGTTTAGTCATTAGGAACAATGAAGTTCATTAAAATAGTAAAAATTTCGTTGGACGATGTGTGCTGATGATCGAACGTCGATCAAATGTCGATTACGAAAAAGTTTAGAAAATTATCATGAATTCGCAAAAAGAGAAGATTCGGGACAGGCTGCATCTTGCATAATAAAGTAGCGCGCGAATCGTGCCGTCCTTTTTAAGCGGTCGTAGATATTGAAGGAGAACAAACCTTCCCCATAAATATGCTTCTTGTCCATAAAAAGAAATTCGTACTCTGTATTTTGTGTGTATGTGCGTGCGTGTGTCATTCAGCCCGGTTTCGGCGCCTTCCAACGAAGCGAACTAGAATAAGTACGAATATTTGTGCGCCTCTCATTGATTTTTTGTTTTGTACATCCCTCCCGAATCACTTCTGTATCAATTGTGTGTATCTTGCCCCCGACGCAGATAAACAGCAAGGAAAGCGGAGGGGCGAGCGCCCAATCCCCAGGCATGGCCGTTCCGACCAATCAGCATCACCATCATCAATCGACGGGCGCAAAGGCGTCGCCGGCCGGCGCCGGTGGCGGTAATAGCGCCGCGAGTCCTTCGCTGCCAGTCGCGGCGCAACAGTTGCTGTCGACGACCACCGCCACGGTAGCGATTACGACGCCGCAACAGCAACAACCGCCCCCTCCACCGCCGACACCGCAACCGTCACAATTACCGACCAACACGATTATCCAAAATTCCACCAACACTGCCACCTCTACCACCTTTCAGCAACAGCAACAGCAGCAATTGCACCTGCAAAAAGATCACCATCACCTTCACCAGCAACTGCATCAGATTCAGACGTCCGAGGTGTGCAACAAGTCCGTCAGCGTTACCGTTAGCGCTACCGCAAATAATATTAACAATAACCGTAATAATATTAGTAGTAGCGATTCGAATAATCGACATCACCATCACCTTCTTCTCGTTCAACAACCGCTACCGCAACAACAACCATCGGTTCACAACCAGACGAATAGCAACAACGGCAATAATCCTTCTAGATCGTCGCAAACGCTAATTTCCGCAAGCTCTGTGTCGTCACAATCCCTTCAAAATGTCGTTTCCGCGTCCGCTATTAATCCCACCAACGTTCTTGTAGCCAGTCACGCCCATAATAGCACAAATAACCAAAGCACTCACGGCACCGGCACCGCCGCCCCGACCTCCTCTTCGCTCGGCCATTCTTCTACGTCCACCCATACCCAGCACCAGTTCACCGTGCACGGCACCAACCATCATTTCCTCGGCTCGTCCGATCACACCGGTCCCGCCCCCAACGTCACCGTTAATCCCCATTATCAACCGATTCACGGCGATCCGAATCCTCGCCCCATCCCGATGTCCTCCTCGCTCAATTCCTCTTCGTCTGCTGCCGTCGACCAGCAGATTCGGGTACTCACGCCCTCGGAAATCATGCGAACCCTGCCTTCGCTCTGTCAGGAGGGCTACGAACCGCCGTCGCCGCTCCCGATACTGGTGAGAGCACCGAGGCTGGTACAGTCAAAAGACATTCATGTCATAATAATAACACTTGTTACACTACTGTTTATTGCTGATAGATGTCCGTTTTTCTTTTTTTCTTTACTTTAGATGATTTTTTTGTTTTCGTATCAGCTTCTCTTTGATATGAGTTTTTGTGGTTTTGATGAATTTATTTCTTGCTGAAAATATCTTCGTTCGAAATAAGGCGGAATTATCTATCTTGTTCGAATCGATATTTGGACAGTTCCGGTAGCAGTATGGTAGTTTTCAATATCTCCACGATCAATGTGTATAGAATCGACTTCGTTTCTAAGCGGAATCGAATCGATTTCTAACTTATGTTTACTCGATGCGTTAAGTTTAACATAGATGGAGATATTAAGAATTACATCATTATTGGAACGATCCGTATTCAATCAGATAAAGTAGCGTTAAAAAATTAGCCGGAAATCTAGAAAGAATATAAAGCTGTACAAAGAGAATCGAATCCTTTTCGTATTATTACCGTTAAAATGCCAAATTGATCAATTTTTTCTCGGAAAACATAAGCCCCCATAAATAAACCTATACTTATCCGATCAAAAGAAACAAATTCCTTTCCTTATTCAAGACTCAGAGCTTTTCTGTGCGTCGAAAATTTGTCTCTAGTTTACGTGTGCCTATCGTAATCTGTACTAACAACTTTTTGTCTGGAGCTATTTTACATGTTATACTCTGTGCAATTTACTAACAGAAGGGTTCTGATATCCGGATTCTGTTTTAATTCCGCTTTTAACATTCTAGACGGATCCGGAATGATTCGAAAGTATTCGATTATGAATGAATTGCGGTGATAAATTTCGTACGGATTTCGACATCGAAAAATCGGAAAATTTTTGAATCATTCCTCCTTTATATTATATGTATGTTTGTAATTCTCACGTAGCGTTGCCCTAGAATGCCCGTTCGGTTTTTTTTTTTTTTACTGTAACGTTTTCTTTCTTCTCTCCGTTCGATGTCTTTTCGTATGAGTAGTGTGTTGGTGCATGGCTTAGATTTGTGTTATGGCGGTGTAGGTTTTTGCTTTCTTTCTGTTGTTTTTCGTTTACTGCGAGCGATAAGACGATATTATTCTCACTTTGAATTAATCTGATTATAACGAAAAGAAAGAGTTTGTGGATTTGTGGTATTTTCGTAATGCGATTTTCAATTTTTTTCTTTCTTTCTTGATTAATTCATTTTAATTCTACTTTGGTATGCGGTTTTCGAGTATTTTTAATCTATGTGCATTTGCGATTTAAATTATTTGCGACATTAACATATCGTATACAGAGTGATTATTAACTACGTTTTATACGTACGGTAATACCGGTAATTATTGATAGGTAACATAAATCATTCTGTACACGTAAAAGTTAAGTTATAGAAAAGAATCTAACGTTTATATAAGACGAAATTTACAGAATTGGCATCAGTAAAAGGATATCGGCTCTATCGTTTTCTTCACTTTAGCTTGTTTCCATCTAAATACAGTGGGATAAACTACGAAACAACGTATTTCTATCAGCTATTCCTTCTTTCTGTTATCGACATCCTTTTACGTCGCCTTATTCTGGAACAAATTAGAAATATAAATTAATACTTGCTTTATTCCGGCGTACTAATAACGAATCGCTGAATTGATTTTAACAAAGCAAGTATTACTTTGCGTCCTAGCGTCAAAATTTACTCACGGTTCATGTACCTGACAGGACCCGGAGAAGTCGGTCCAGCAGCAAAAATCGGCCAGGGAGGCCGAACAAGAACGTCAATGGAAACAGCTGCAGGCCATACGTCAACAACAGCAGCAACACCAACAACAAATTATACAAGAACAGAGGGTACAAGGTATATAATTTATCTCGAATCGTTAACTACACGTTCCGTTTCTGATTTGTACGGTACGAGCGATCTTATTTTAACTTTTCAAGTTGCAGCTCGCGTCCATCGTCAAATATCGGACGGAAGCACTCAGCAATTTCTATCGCCCGAACAAGCCATTCTGCAAACTTCGCCGCAGCAAGAGATCGCCTCTCCTCTCCTTCCGACCAGTCCGCGTACTTTCAACGCGCTCGGCATCAAATCTCCGCCTACTCCGTTCACACATCCGGCGGCCGTTCCGGTCGGGAGGCCTCAGACCCCCTCCCAGCAAACGGTCGTCGCGCAAGATTTTATCGCAGAAGTCGCAGATCCCTTTTCTCCGAATCCCACACCGACCAATTCAAAGACGAACGCGCCGCCATCGAATCTTAGAGTGGCGGTGGATCCCTACAGTCATCAGCCTGCCACCCCTCGACCCATTTCCTTCGCGGCAACACCGCGTCCAGCGTTGCAAGGAATCGTTAGACAGGACGGAGGAAATCTGGAGATCAGCCATAGACAGTTGAAGGATTTATTGCAAAGACAACAGCAATTTAAGAAATTGGACGAACAACTGTTACCTGGGAAAGGTCAGCAGAGAGTATGGCCTCCGCCCGAGAACGTCGAGAGCGTGGAACAATTACTAATACCGCCCAGTTCGAGCGAGCCCACGTTTCGACATCCGCTACCTCCGGCTATGAGGCCTAGAGTACCTTTACCGACACCCAACGTCATCAGACAACCGGGCGGGGGCATCGTAGGATTGCGAATGCAAAGTAACGATCCGAGATTGCAGGGATTGAGGCTTATTTTACACGAACAAGTGAGTTGCATCGACGATTGCGGAAACTTTTTCATTGTTTTCGATTTTTTTCGTTTAGCAACAACAGAGGACGGTCTCGGCGGTCGCCTTACAACAACAATTTCCAGCGGGCGGTCCGCGATTCGCTCAAAATATTGTACGACCGGCCGGCGTAGAACAGTACGAGCAAATTCAACGTCAGGTGTTTCAGCCGAGGGTTGCTACGCCCGATTTGCAAGCTAAATTGCATCTAGCCCAACCACAACTGCAGAAGACGATGGTTCATCAAGTTGCTACCACATTAGCGAATGTGGCGCCTCCTACGACTAATGAATCTACGACGGGCGAGCAAGAAATCCCCGATAACGTTACCGCCGAATTGGAAAAATTAGAACAAGATGGCACTATGGTGGAATTGCAAGGTGTCGGTGATCTCCTAGGTGGTTTACCTGAAGACGATGACGAGTTATTAGGTATAAATCGTGGAGATTTAATTTTTAAAAATAGTTAAATTGATGTATTTATTCGTTTTTAGCTGAAATGGGAAATGATTTTAATATACTAGAGTACGCAGATCCGGAATTAGATGCCCTAACTGGTGGAGAGAAAACGAATATTTTAGATTCGTTGGACTTGGTGGAACCTGAGCCCGTCAAGGAAGAGAAAAAAGTCAATAAAGTCAGGTAAGTGTTTATAAACTAATTGGGGTTCAATTAATACTGAGGATTGCATCCCATATTTGTTATCGTGAGAAAAGCAATCGTTAGTTACTACCACTTTCGTTTATACCTTATTTCCGGTGTAGGTTTGATATCAGAGCGTATTACAGTGTTCGAATATCGGCAGTGACACTTAAGGGGGCGGCTTGACAGTTCACAGTCAATAGGCACCGCAATCGAAAAACGGTACTAATTTGTAAGATACAAAACTGGAAAACTTGCTCCACCAGATTGCTAGTTTAAGTTTTAGTTTGGTTTATTTGTATCATAAAACATTTTGAGATTTTGATTAAGTTCACATATACCTACGTATACATTTAATACATTACGTTCTAGAATTTGACTTTAGATTTTTAATTTCGTGTTATAAATCTTATTCCGCTTAGAGAGAAGATAGTTTCTTAATTGTTAAATATTTTTATAAAACGCGCACGCCCGTCCAAGGTATTGAGAAACACTGCCTTATTCTTATTAAATGAATGAATTTTTGCTCTTATCGATTGAACCGTTGATTTTACAGCAATACTATTCAAACAACTACGCACCCTCTATCCACGACTACCGCACCACCACCGTCTATTGTCAAAACTGAACCGAAACCGTTAATTTCTTCTTCCGGCGGCGGTTTGCAATTACCTCCGCTGACGGTTCCGCAACAAACGGTCGTTCAACAGCCGCCACAACCGTCGCCTACACCTCAACCGCAACTCACCTCGCAACAGCAGCAACAACAACAACTCCATCAGCAAATGTTGCAAAATGTTAGTACGAAAATAACTAACGGTCGAAAGTTTACTTTGCGAATCTTTGCTTCTAGGTTCAGCAAGCCGCGGCGGAGGGCCGTCCTTTCTTGGCGCGCAGGATTCTTACGAGGGAGGACATCGCCAGAACTGTGATGACGAACAGTAATGTCACGCTTAACCTTCCTGCGGGATATCCGCAACAGCAATTGTTGAGTGCACAATTGCAACAACGTAAGAATAAAACTTGATTCTTCGCTTAGTTAGGGCGTGGCATGCCTAAACTTGCGTTTCGAAGTCCTTGACGGCGAAAATCTTATCTGGTTACTATTATTATTAAATAATTTTTATGAAGAAGTAATAAAAAGTAGAATTAATAAATTATATAAGGTATTAAAAATAATGACAACAAAAGTTACAACACTATTCCTTATAAAAACAGTTTAAGCGAACAAATAAAAAAGAATTTAATAAGAACAATATAAATATAACTATTATTTCAATCAGTCTTGTTTAATTGGTCTAATTATAGTAGAAAATTATTATTACTATTATTACTAATGATTATTATTATTTATTGTAACTATAATACCGAAGGACTTCGTTACTGAGTCCCCGTGTTCGTTTACGCGTACGACCTTGAAACGCAGAACTTGAAGGCGTCAAACTGTAATTAGATTTCAAAAAATAATTATGTGCCGTTTATAGTCGCTTTTACAATCCCCGAATAAACACCGATGCGCTTATACTAGGAATAATGCCCAACGGTTCTCATTCGAAGATTGTAAAACCGGTCCTAAGTGTCATTTTTCTGAGCTATACATGTGATCTCTTGCGTAATTTCTAGTGCAGATGCAGAAACTACAAATGCGTCAGAACGCTATGGTCCAAAATCCGAGACTGGCTGCACCCGTCATACATGGAAAACCGGCTAGGATTAATGTGGGCGCTCCACCTCCACCGTATTCGCGTCCACCGCCTCCATATCCCGGATCGACGACGCCGCAGGTATCACTCCTTTTTCGTTTTCTGTACGAGCATGTTCCTAAATATGTGGTTATGGTTTGGCTACTCTTTTAACTTCGAATTTACCTACTATTAACTATATAAAATGAAGGTCGAATGTCGAAAGAATACATTCAAAATACTAGTTGACACATCCGTCATTGCATACAACATACATAAATAATAGCTAATAATTGGAATTCTTTTTGTTTTCCATTTTTTCGCTATTCGAACTTCATAATCATCTTTCGATCTTTTTGTTTTTTTTTTTTTATGTTCAAGCGACCAACCAATCGTTGATACTTTCGAAACAATAAATAATTCATTGGCGATGATTAGTAGAAAGTCGAAATATCGGAACGTATTTTCGTTTTTATCATAGTTTCATTTTGTCGTACTATTCTTATATTTGATAACGTGTTTTTTTCGTTTGAATGCCGAAATAGAAAAGAGAAAAGATTAGTAAGGAATTGCAGTCGGCGATTAACCAAGCGCAATTCCCTACGTGACATTTACTGGCGTATGTAATTTGTTCGTGCAGTGCAAGCCATTAGCCACAGTTTTCTTTGAGAGCAGCTTAAGTAACGAGTTGAGAGTTACATTCATTTTTTAAAATTTATTCTAAAGAATGTTTCATTAACTGTTAAAAATAGATACATAATAATGTACGTTTTATTAATCTTTTCTCGTCGTCATAATCGGCTGGTGTTAATTTCATATTGCAACCGTTATTGTTTTATTTATCCTATATCCGATCAAAATATAAATCAAAACGAAATCGCGCGTTGAAAGGGGGCAGCGATTCGTCGTGACCGCGCGTAACCTAATCGCGCACTAACCCAGCAATAAAACAAAAGTGGTTGAGGTATGGTGTTGCTTGCATGTGTGTGGTAGATGGGATTGAGAATGGCGGGGCCGAACGTTGTCCCAGTGGGGCCCCCGCTGCGCCATCCGGTCGGTGGTCTCGTGCATCCTGTTATGCGTCCCGCGCAGCAGCAACAGCAGGGTCTGCCTATGCCTATGCATCAAGCGCAACGGAGACCCTTGCTACTTGAGGTGAGATACACACGCACACATACATACAGACATACATTTATCAAACATGTTAAAACACACACACACACACATCTTATTCACGTGTATTTTAGAATACGTATTATACACTATATTGGTTCTTAGACCACAAGACAGTTAAAAAAAAAAAAGAATTTAACGTAAGGGATCTGTTTAAAACCAAACTAACTCATTCGGTTGTGGAACATACTAAATTCATTTTAATAGATTTTAATGGTACTTCGGCTAACATTTCATTTTAACAAAATCTATTCGTCTATTAAACTATTTTTTAACTACTAATTCTTCTATTAATTATATATTTGGTACTAATAGTCGAATGACATCCATTACTTATCTTGAATTGTATATGTTTAACGTTGTCAACATTGCATTCAGATTGTGTCGATAATTTATTACTCTCTGCATAGTATTGATTTTTAATCAAAGTACCATGTTTTGGAAAGGAAAGTTTTTCTACTCTACCTTATTTATAAAATTGTGAATTAGATTTGATACTATTGACTCCTCCTCCTTAATGTAAAAGCTGCGCACGTTTTTGAATTATTACCTTAACAACACAAGACAGGCTGTAGATTTGATTAGGTGTCCGTAAATAACTAGAATTAGAAATATTTTTGGCAATTAATGTTACAACATGCAATTTTTAGAGGTTATTTTTTTGTTTCGTAGAAAATCTAATCGCATCCTAATACACCACAATACAGTTTGTCTACGCTTTCCTCACTCCCCACATTACAAAAACTACTCCTACTCCAACAACACGAACATTGATTACTTAGCACTCGATTTCGTCGTAGACGTATCACATGCGGAATCGCCCCGGACCGTGTTCATGTGTCGTTTTTAACTTTCAGGAACAGCCCTTGCTGTTACAAGAGTTGCTCGAAGAAGAACAGCGCGAACAAGAGAAGCAACTGCAGACGCAATCGATGACCGGAGGAACGCAGAGCAATCCGGAAACGCCATCGACTGCGACTCCGACGGCATTGCTTAGCGACCATGAATTCGAACGGTTGAAAGCTGATGTGTTGAGTTCCGGACCTTTAACTTTGGGTTCTACTACGACTACGGCGCCACCAGGTATCTTATTCATAATTCTAATCAGATATATATGCACATATACCGGGTAGGAAAATGTAGATCGATAACTGCGGAGAATGTGCGGAGTAAAGTTGGTTGCCTAGTTTGTTGTAAAACGTGCCTTTTCACTGTTTCGAGAATTTTACATAGACACGTGATAGACATCTAATGTCTTTCCGACTACGTGTATATGTATTTCTTACCACTCAGTCTCATAACATCGTAACGTATAAATGAATCTTAACTAAGGTAATACAGGAGATTTTAAATGGTCGCTTCCATGTTTTCATAACAAAATGTATGCATTGCCGCTACCATTATATGGTGTTCAATTGCCAACAGTTTCTTTTACTTTTTTGGACATACAAATAAACTAAATGTGTTTTGGCGTATATTTCTTTTGTACTTATTTGTTATTATTTTGTAAGCTCTAGGCAAGGGATTTATCAAGATAAAACAATAATTGATGGTTTGATTATTTATTATTTAATATGGGTTTATTACAGATTAGTTAAAAAAGCGTTTACAAATGCTTTATTGCATGAATATATGGCTTAAATGTTGTAGCAAAAATTTTGTAAATTAATAGCTCATGTTCATTCCAATGTGCACTGAAACAAAATATAAAATTTTAGTTACAAAAACACACATGCATAAATAAGAGCTCTTATATAAGATATTTACAAACAGTAAAAATATGTATGTATACATACTAAAATTGCAATTTAAATTATAATAAATTTGTTCACTAAGAAATATATTAGGTAATACGTTCAAAGTGTGAACTACCATTAACGTAATACATAATGAATTAAAAAAATTACTTGTTGAGCAAGCTGGCGTAATGGTTTTGTTGAACTCCTTTCCATATGGACACGGATATCATCAATTTTTTTGTTCTATTAGGAGAGCATGACGTCTGAACGATTTTCCCTTAGAAAATGAATATATCAATAATTCGGTACAAATGGCGTGTAAGATTATGGTGGTCAATATTTTCGTTCGGAAATTTCCGGAAAGTTCCATTGTGCCTCTGTATTACGTTGATCATTGAGAACATATGCCTCTAAAATATATTTCTCTTGATCTACGGAAAGCGGTAGTTTCATTTAACCTAGAATTTAATTTTGATTAAATATCATAATCACACTTAAACATTTACGTATTTAATTTGAAGAAAATAACAGATTAAATTGAGCATTGAAAATGACTATCGTATTAAAATTGAAAAACACAAAAATATACAAACTAGAACATTATTAAATATAATATACCAAATACGGGCGTTAATGGTTTACATAAACAATAATAAAATCCAGAACACTGAAATTTTAGTAATTTTCGTTTAAGACTAAGGAGATGAATAAAACTGAATGGAACTTATGTATGTATGATATAACGCATAAATTTGAGCATGACAATCATTTAAAATCTCTCGGGAAGAATGTTTATATGGGTTGAAGGAGGGTAGAATTATAATTTGTCTAGTTTACAAACGAAAGGTACAAATTGATTGAACTGTACATATTTTGTTAATTTTCATCCTTATTAAATTCATTGATCAATTTTTCATCTGTTTAATAAAGTACAAAATATCCTAACTCCGACCGTCACTCAACCACGACCGACATTCCAAACACAAGTTTCGAATCCCGGCTCCTCTCAGAGCCAATGGCAAGCACCGCCTACCCCCGCCGACAATTCGCCTAGAGTACCAACCTTTAATGCCAACTTTGTGCCGGCACCGCCTTTACCGCCCGAGCACATCGTCACGGAACAAGATAAACAAACGCAAATCGCTTACGAACAATGGCTGAATCACCAGAACATGGTGTTGGGACAACAATTGAAATTCTACGAGGGGAGGTACAAAAACTACGCAAAATAAGAAAGGTATACCGTATAATAAGAAAGGCCAAGTCGTTTACGATAAATCTTTTATTTTTTCATAGTCGTTAAATAGTAAACAGAGGCAATTAAGGAAGTGCGGTAATCAATTGGCGGAAGCCGACGCTTCCGAATTGCAGAGGATTTCTACGGAACAATCGATACTTCAAAAGCATTTGGAATCGAGTAGGAAACAGAGCAGACAGCACGCGATGTTGATACAGGTACCTGTTTAAATGGCCTAGGCACTGCTGTTTTGGTAGGGTTTGCACTAGTCTAGATGACGTTGTATTTGATCGAAGTTAATAGAGAAACAAATCTTATATACCCGTACAAATATGGCAGCTGTCTCAACTATCTTTTATGTAATCCTCCTGTTTTTTCATTTATTGGTCTATATGAAGGAATATCGGAACAAGCAGCAGACGAAGCAGAGGCCCGGACCCGGGCAGAGTCCGCTGTTAACGCAGTCGCCGCTAGGACCGCCCGTATCCTCCCCGATTCATCCGTCAAACACGCCGCAGTCGCCGATGATGTCGCCGACCGCTTCGCCTATGACGCAGCACAATTCGCCGATGCACAGTCCTGCGCCGTTGATATCGCACTCTCCCGGTCCCGGATCGGTGTCGAGCGTCTTGCAAAGTCCCGGTAATCCGGCGGCTAGCGGCATGTCACCGATGCAACCTTCGCCCCGAATCGGAACGCCCCATTCTCAAAGCGAGGGTAGTCCCGGTCCTGTCCAAAGTCCATCGCAGGTCGGTTATATTTTAGCATTTATTTATGTACTATGTACCATTAATAATTATGGTTATTGTGCGAGTTAAGGATTTTAGATGCGATCACTTGTCTACTTATTATTATTTTCATATTTCTTCAGATATGTCTTCCACCGCCAATGCCGAGGATTACCTCACCTCAACACAGGCGAGTAGTTACAAGTCCGATTGGCTACGCGGGAGATCTCAGACCGGGAACTCCTCAAGCGTTAGGACAACTGCGTTTTGCACGACCGCCACTAGATGCCGCCGCTTTGCAACAAAGAACTCGTCTGCAATCGCCGAGTCCGAACTTCCAGCAGAAACCGTGCACACCTTCTCCGTTAAATAGTCCGCCGTCGCAGCAAATGACCATCAATCAACAAATGCTGCAACGCCATTTACAACAACAGGCTCTTCTTCAACAGCAACAACAGCAGCAGCAGCAGCAAATCGGCGAAAATCAAGGCGATTCTGCTTTAACGAACAGAACGCGGCAATTGATCCAACAGAGACAACTGGCGCTAAGGCAGCAACAGTTGGTACAACAGCAACAACAAGTGAGCGCTACAAATCAACCACAACCATTGACGCCTCAACAACACCAATTGATGATCCAGCAACAGCAGCAGTTGGCGAAACAGCAACAGCAGCAGATCGCTCAGATACAGGTGGAGAATATGCCTGGACTAATTTAATTTTCGCATCTATCAACAGATTCTTTTGCAGGCTCAAGTAAGAATATCTCAACAACATAATCAACCGCCCAGTAGTCCCATGCCCCCTAGTCCGCACGTAACACAGACCCAAATCTTGTCCCCCCACTCGATGCACAGTCAACCGGCCAGTCCCATGCCTCCTCGGAGTCCGATGATATCCAGTTCTCCGATTCCGAGAAGTCCGGCAGTTCATCAGGCACCGACGTCGAACCAACAACCGCCCAATAGTCCCATGATGCATTCAAATCATCAACCTCCCAATTCGCCGATGCCCCGATCGCCCATGATCGTAGGTCAAATACAATCGCCGATGGGTATGCGACGACCGCCAAGTACGGGGAGCATTCCGGACAGGCCGAAGAGCGTTGAAAATCCCGGAACGCCGAGGAATTCCTATCATCAAATTCAAGATCACGAGCATACCGGCGGCGGAAATCCTCACAACCCGGCGAATCCCATCCCGCTTCCTCCAGGTTTCGGACGATTCGGTTATTTTAAATTGGGATTGCGTGGTGGATCACCTATGTGGGGATATGGAAGAGGTAAGTTTAAAAAGGGGGAAAGTTTAACTTTTACTGTACATACATTTGACGAAATAGGTGCTAAACGATTGCCGAACGGGGAGGGAAAAGAGGAGAAACCAGGTTCAAGCGAAATAGCGGCACCTCCGCCCAAATTTAAGAAGGAATCGCACGTTAGCAGGGTTACCATACTTAAAAGAAATCGCCGGCTAAATCCAATTTGCAAGGACTCACGAGAGTCGGTTCCTTAGTGAGCAGTGATTATAACGAATTCGACGATAGCTCTTCGACGCCGCCTATAACTCCACCACCGACCGCTCCCAGCGCTTCCGGCTCCACAACTAATGCGACACCTCGATCTATATCTAGAAGTATTGGGAAGAAATTACCGCCTGGAAGCGATCACCACAACGAGCAGGTAGTGTTCTTACTCCTACCGATTTTTTACTTTCTTTTAATATCCTCAATGTAAAGTAATCAGTAGCCCAGGCCAACAGCGACTAAGTTACGATATCTCCCACTCTATTCAGTACTAAAGCGATGCGCTGTATGCGAGTAGTTCTGTGTACTATATGTAGACTGTCGTAACTTATTCTCTAATTGTGCGCTGTTACCGCCGCGCGCCCAGACCGGTGATCTGCATCGTACTAACCGTATTTTGTTAATATCCAGTTGCAGATTATAGATAGATCTCCGGAAGAAAAGCAATTGTCGATCATGGATTACGACGACGACACCGTCATTTCTACCGAAGTTTCTTTGAGTTCTGTTGCTCAACAACCCGATTGCGAAGAGATAACAGTCATAGAATCGTTTAGTCAGACCGGTCTGGAGAATTTCTCGAGTCCCCTCGAATCGGACCAAATTACCGAAGATTTTCTGTTATTCGATATTTCGGAAAAGGAAATGGAAGATGACGAAAATTATCACGTTAACGATAACAACGTTCGGTTCGTGCTACGAAGTCCGACGTCTAGCGACGACGAACTGCAAGTAGGTGACGCGTACATCATTTGTAATACAACATTTTATTTGCTTGTTTTTTTAATATCAGAGTAAGTCCAAACAACCAGACACGCTTACCCTTAACCTAATCGAAGGCATATCGACGGCACAAGCTCTTCCACCCTCCGAGTCTCCCACTGCAACCGTAGAGGATACACCCACCGTCGACGATAATTTCGAGGGGTCGCCCCATCTAGTGATCATCGAAGCGGCCGCCAAAAGTCCCGAAGAAATCTCTACCAAGGAAGATTTCGAAGAGCTCATCGACGAAGGTAGTCGCAAAGAGAAAATAATCAAACCGGGCATCATTAACTCGAAACACATCAACGAGATACACAAGTACGCCGCTCCGAATGTCTACAGTTTCACTCCCACTCCCAGGACGACGGTTAGTGCTCCTAGTGTTCAGAACATTATCCATACGAACGTCGTACAGAACGTGCGTCCGAATACTATCAATATAAGGCCGACCACGTTGCAAGGGCAAAAGATCTCCCTGATAACTACGACGCCGGTAATAACCGGCTCTAATTTGCCGACCGCTAAGCTGAATAAAAATCTAATGCAGAATCCGAAAGTGCAAAATAACATTGCGAGTATTATATTTCCTATTAAAACCACTCTCAGAAGTAACGTGATCGGCGTACCTAAAATCGTTAATTCCGTTGCACCCGCGATAACGATAGTGAGCGGCACCACAACTCAGATAGCGAATATAATTCCCAGCCATTTTACCGTTCCCGTCATTAGCGCCAGTGCGGTCAGTAAACTTCCTAACGTTAAGGTTATAGACAAGCCCTCCACCTCCTTGTCTCTGACGTCCGATTTACCCAAGAAGATCTTCGAAGACGATTCCAAGTCGCCTGATAGTTCCAATTGCGAGGAAGATAAATTAAAGCTAGAACAGCACCTGAACAAGATCAAGGAAGAACATCAGCAGAACGAGGAGGACACGTTGTTAAGAACCAAAGATGCAAAGGAGGAAACGGACGGCGGAAACGAAACGATTAATAAGAAAGAAGATGGACAAAAGGAGATGCTATCTAGTGGCGGTAATACGAAAAGCCCAGCTAAAAACAAGCCCGCGCCGATGATCTTGCACAATCCTCCGGAATTAAAAATGACAGCTCAGGTAAGTCTTATCATTGGTCTGGGCAAATAGCGTACATATACGAAATAAGTGACGACAGCCTATGTATACACAGAATTTCAGATTTCGTAATTGTACGCTTTTTGCCCAGACTACTTATCATGTCATATGCCGATTCTTCGAGTTATTGTGGTTATTTACATTGGCGGATGATCAAAAAGATACAAAGTTACATCCTTTCAACGATTCAATCGAAAATAATTTATAAGCTTAATAAAATTCAAATTAGTTCTTAATCGGCTACTTCATTCCAGATTGTTTTTTATGAACATTTCCTTACTTTCGTAGGTAATCCAGGAGTCTCAGGCCCTTATCCGTTCCACAACGTTAGAAACCTTCATTACTCAAGCAGTGGAAGAAGTAGACGGTAATTCTAACGATCTCGACAACAAATCGGTGGTGATTTCCATTCCTTCTCCCACACCTTCACAAGAACAAATTCTGGATCATATCTCTCTGCAAGCTTTGGAAAACCGGCGACAAGACGGCAAGTTCGAATACTTCGATACTCTCTTGGAGATGATTGAAGATATGGATAAAGAAGAAGCGGAAGAGAAAATTGATATCTTTACACCGACTGTGCCTGCCGTAGCTTCTACCACAACTATTATATCGAAACAGGTCGAAAGCGAACCGGTAAAAGTGACCGTTCACGAAGTAAAAGAAACCAATCAGATTCCCGTCACCATAGTGACCAATACCAGAGCTACTGTGATGCCTCAGCTATCGCCTTTATCTCAACCTTCAGAATTAACCTCGAATATCGCTAATGGATCGCAACAGTTGAGGACTTTGTTGTCGTCTTTCACTACGACCGTAACTTCTTCGAGCGTTGGTACAATTTCTAAAAGCGTCAGTTATAAGGAGAAGCAGACCAATTTATCTACTAGTCAATCCTTACAAACGTCTAGAATGGTAACTCAACAACAACAACAACAACAACAACAACATAATAATAATGCCATTAGCTCGGCCGCGAATTCCGTAATAGTTCCGAATATGAAGCAGATCGAGAGAAAGATTGTTTCACCGAAAACGAGTCCTACAACCACCGCCGTAGTGGTGACTACCACGAATACAATGACCACTACCAACACGATCCTTTCATCTCAGCCTCATATTTTTACGACTTCGATACTCACAACTCAAAGTAAGTAAAGTTGTTAAATGTACAGCTTGGGGCGTCTGCGGTTATCTTTTGAAGTCGCATAGGTGAGCGAACGCTTGGTCAGCGACGATCTCGTGAAAATTGTACATTGATAAAAGGGGCGGAGTTAAGCTGTTACGTTGTATTGCGACCGTTGTATACGCTCCCCCATTCATGTACACAATGCGTAGAGTGACTCATCATGATCCCTACATACTTGTCAAACTAGATATATCAAGCTGCAATCGTCCAATCCTCAGTTGTTAGTTTCATGTTTAGTATTTATTTTAGGTAGTGTTATAGATATGTATGTTTTAATTCGTTTCAGGCGCTTCAACTGCGAGAAATATGGCCAATATTCAAATAACGTCTGATCATCCTAAATTATCATACACGCAATCGTCGCAAACATCACAAATAAATACCACATCCATCGCGTCCGAACAAAAGACGCCTGTCACGTCGCAATCAGTTTCCGTACCCATCACGACCAGCGCACCAACCAGAAAAACTTCGTTGAGCTTAAACGAAATGCTCCAATCTCATCCGGCGGCAACTGTGCCCCAGACATCTCCAGGAACGATCACGACGGCAAGTATTCTGAGTTCCGCCCTCCCGCTATCCAGGAGCGGTTTTAGCGCTGCGTTGGTTCAGGCACAACCGCACGTTATTTCATCGGTGACCAGCTCCGCTAGTTCACACGCGGCGCAGCAACCGCATTTTAAAGCTACTTTGGGAACTACCAATTTGTTACATAGTCAGTTAACTAAAACGCCGGTCTCGAGGACGAGGAGTTTTGACGAAATATTCGAAAAAGAATAGAGAAGGAAGCCGATCATCCGGTAGCTACCGAAAGCGCTCCTAGCACTCCTGTGAGTACGCAAGTAACTTCTTCGCTGATTACAACTTCTAATTTGTTAAAAGACATCGGAGGTTGTAAGTTTTCTACGTTGCATCCGGGAAGTCGATTGGAGGACTCTCAGAATGTTCTATTGAAGCAGTTACTGCAGAATACCGCCTGCGCTAGTTTACAAACGACAACTTCGACTACAGTTTCAACTACGACATCGTTGATGACCGCTCCTAGCCTACCCATAGTACCTAATTTAGAGGCCCAGCTAGCGCGACCTGTACCTCCAACACCAAGCGCGCTAATTCCGCCTATCTTGCAGAACGACGCGCCCAATCAGCAATTGTCGCAAAATCAGCAGCACCAACACCAACACCAACACCAACACCAACACCAACCTCATCAACAACAGCCGCAGAATAATTTGAACACCGGCAATAACAACAATAATGGTACCAAATCGCATGCGCCTTCGACATTAGTTCAGAGACAGCCGATTATGACTCGTGAAACATCTTTCGTGTCTAAACCGATAATTCAGAATCCACCAATGTCTTTGCCGATTTCAACGAGTCAGCAAAGTCAACAAGCACTTCATATTGATATTAAAAAACTCTTCCGCCTAGTCGAACTCCAAGCAGGGACGATTTACTGTCTCCTCCGACGCCTAGATCTACCTGTAGTCAAGATTCAAACCTGACGACGCCTCCTTTGGTTATAAAAAAAGAACCCGCAATACCGACGACTCTCCAAAGTCCTTTATTAACGCCGCAGGAAGTTAAAAAGAATTTTTGGACGAATCTAGTCAGCACTCTGAGATTTCAGACCAAAGTCGATGCGACGTCCAGATGAAAGAGGAACTAATGGATATAGATACGGAGAAAATTGACAAGGAGGAATTGAAAAAGATGAAGAGGCGAATGTATCAGCAGAAGAGGCGTCAGAATCAGATTCTGAACAAGGAAATCGCCGGGCAGCCGAAGAAGCGACCGAGGAAAAGTAGCAAAGTGGATGAAGATTACGATTCGTACATAGAAGGCGTTCTGGCACAGTTGCGTAGCTTACCTCCGATGGTCGTTTCCGAACCTATTTTGAATAAGAATTTCGGCGTTGTTCCTACGTTTGGATGCGGTGATTTGGTAAAGTTGGGCTGCAAGGAATACGACTCCCGTTTGGGGGACTTAAAAGGGAGTTACGGTGACGCAGAAGTGCCAGGATTTTCCGATTATTACAGGTAAGTCTTGAAAGAAACTAACCGAGAGACCTTAAACGAGACCGTGTGCGTGTGACAATTTACAGTACGAAACCGTACGGAGACATCGATCCTTTGCCCGAAAAACCTCCGTCTTCGACTCAGCGCGGATTTTACGATCAAGAATTCTCCCTGATCAAGTTCGATACGGACGAAGATCGAAGGTTCGATTTCTTCAGTCGAGAAGACTCGCCCGATTCGATAATCAGCAGTTCATCTCCCGAGTGTACCGTTTTCGAGCCGATACTTAAATTCCCCGGATTGAAATTAATAGACGAAGAGGACGAGATGGGAGACGAAACTTCTAATTGTATGCGCCCGCTGTCGCCTATGGTTCCTATTATCGCACCTATCCCTATCAGACTCAAACCGAACGGACCGTATCTCAAAGATTTTGCGGATGTGGTAAGCTATTGTTTATTCAATCGAAATGTTACACTGTGCATCAGCGTATGTTGTGTTACGTACAGCCCGGGCAAACAGCGATAACAGCGTACAATTATGAAATAAATTACGACAGCATCGCCGACTCCTCATCCCTTTATCTACTCAGTATCAAATCGATGCGCTGTATGCGAGTAGTAAGTCGTAACTTATTTCGTAATTATACGCTGTTACCTCTGTTCGCCAGGACCAGTTATGTATGTATTACGCGCATGTGAACATGGAAAACGATTTCTGAATAAAAGAAAACCTACAAGTTATCGCTTCTTCTAGGATAAGGAAAATATCGGAAAAGACTACCACAATCTCAAACCGAAATTTGCCCCGACGCCCACCACGCCTCTCAAAGACTCGGGCAACGTAACCGTCACTTTAACGTTAACGTCGTCTGCCGCAGAAGATATCATGGGCGTCTTGCGCGATTTAGCTAACATCCTTCATATTCCGGCACCCACTAGCTACCAGATAGTTGAAAGGACTAGTACGCCACCCAGTCAGAAGCTCGGTCTTTATCGTACCAAAGGGAAAGATGGCAAAGAAGGTGCGCCGATCGATATTCAAAGCATTCTCAACGGCGCTGCCAAATTTTGCAAGCACTGCGACGTGGTTATTTTGAATAATATGATCAGGAAAAAGATTTCGGAGTTACCTTTCTTATCTAAAGACACTGAGTTGCTGGGTGACGGAGAAGAATTATTCTTTTGTAGTTCGACGTGTTACATGCAATTCGCTTTAATGCATAGATCACCGTCTCTAACCGAGGACAAGGTAAATTTCTTGTTTGTATGCCGTATGCATGTAAGTAGACTTAGCAGGTCGCCGTTTTTCCGTCTTCCACTACCGAATATGTGACGCGTCATCACGTACTAGCATCATAAGCAACTTCAAATTCGCTGACAGTAGTGGATATATAATATAAATACAATTACTTTTACCACACACCCTTTCGAAAATAATTCCAGATACGTATTTCGGCAACAAAACTGGGTATCTGGAATTATTTCCGAAAGGCATGGTAAAGATAATTTACATTGATCTCATATATTATTCAAAGATATTCACAGTCCTCTTATTTTTATTTACCGGTAGTATAGACGCATCTAGACTGGGCAAATGCGCGGTACGATGAGTCATCTGTCCTTTGTCAATATTATATTACAGAAGACAAAGGACAGATGACTCATCATACCGCATATTTGCCCAGTCTGTGGTCATAACACAGCATTTCAACGGCAAGCGCCTAACTCTACTTATAAGTTTAATTCGAAGCGCATTTAACTGAAGACATTTATACGTGAATCTAATCGAAATATTATTTTGTAGGCCGCAGCGATCGTAGACCATCTCTGCCAAAAAGACAAAGCCGATCATCTCAGGAAGAAGCAAGTTTTAGAACGACAACGGGCCGAAGTGTACAATTTCGAAGCCGTAGCTCGGAGGCCGCATTATTTGGAAAAAATGGACATCGATTTGCAAATAAAGAAAGAAGAATTTCCGGACGATATCCATTTAGATCTTATAAAACCGGATTGCTTTCTGGACCGGGCGCAGAAAATCGAAGAACCGCTGAATAAATGGAGAAATCTCCGATACAAAAAATACATGCCCGGATGCCTTCAACCAAGGGCCAAATATAAAAAAGCTTCCGATAAGGAAACGATGGAATTATTGTATAAGTTGGCGGTTACGGTTACGCCTTCGAAGAATCTGGAAGATACGAGAAAATGCATGTTTTGTCACAACGTGGGGGACGGAGTTGCCGACGGGCCAGCTAGATTGTTGAATTTTGACGTTGATAAATGGGTGCATTTAAATTGCGCTTTATGGTCGGACGGTGTGTACGAAACTGTGAACGGCGCTCTGATGCATTTAGAGAACGCGTTGCAGCAGAGTTTGGTGTCCACTTGTATCCATTGTAACAATCTAGGAGCGACCATCAGATGTTTTAAAACTCGATGCTCCAATATCTACCATCTCCCTTGCGCCATCAAAGATAGGTGCGTCTTTTACAAAAACAAAACCACCTATTGTGTACTGCACATTCCGAAGAACGAGAAGGACAACGAACTGACTACGCTCTCCGTTTCGAGGCGCGTGTACGTTAATAGAGACGAAAATCGACAGGTGGCGGCCGTAATGCACCATTCCGATCAAAACAATCTCCTTCGAGTCGGAAGTTTGATTTTCTTAAGCGTCGGCCAGCTTTTACCTCATCAATTACAAAATTTTCACACTGCCAATTATATTTATCCCATCGGTTATAAGATAGTGCGCTTCTATTGGAGCCTTAAACACGTTAACAAGCGTTGCAGATACATTTGCTCGATCCACGAGATGACGGGCAGGCCGGAATTTCGCATTTTGGTGCAGGATGTGATGGAGGAAGAAATGGAATTTAGGGACGCAACCGCCAAAGGAGTGTGGAACAAAGTAATCGAATCGATCGCCATTTTGCGCAAGGAAAACCAATGCGTCCATGTTTTTCCTAAATACGTTACCGGCGAAGACCTCTTCGGTTTAACGGAGCCCGCCGTCGTTCGAGTTTTAGAAAGTCTTCCAGGTAAATATATATATTTTTGTGTGTCTTACGATTCTCAGCTCCCACCGTACACAGTTTGGGAGGCGGACGGTGGGGACTGCGTTTTTTCGCTTAAAACCGCACGTCTCCATATAATCCATCTTTTAGGGATCGAAACCTTAACCAATTACAAATTCAAGTACGGCAGAAACCCGCTTTTAGAACTTCCTTTAGCTATAAATCCTTCGGGGGCTGCCAGGACCGAACCGAGGTTACGAAACCAACTCCATTGGAAACGGGCTCATACTCAGC
>JAYRCI010000174.1:0-25000 GCA_038088585.1 Chrysina gloriosa | reverse complement strand
GTCACCCCGCCGTGCATTTATGCGTAAACGCCATCTTGGTTAAGGACGGTTTGGCGCGATCCACAGGCGACCTGTAAGTACACATGACAAAATCGTTTTCGTTCGTAGCATGTAGGGTGTAGAAATTTTTCATCTAGACGGTGTGGTGACGTGTCGCCGGCGAAACACGTGTCCTGTAACTAACGTAAGCGATTGTTTGGTAAAGATTTCACCAGTATCCTTGGATTTGATGGGGATGGATCTGATTGACGCGTAATTTATAAAAAGGAACGAATTGGATTTGACATTTGACAGCTGTCACTTTGCATGAAATGCAGTCGTTATTGCATGTATTATAAGCTTCATTCCAATTTCTCTGCGTAAGTCAATACACTACTTTGCGTAAAACGCCACTCACTAACACATACGTTAGTTTTCTACATTGGACGGTACAATTTTGAACGAACAAGTTTCGTTGAAATAAGCACGCAGTTTGTGAATCGACCGCTGACACGATCAACGTTGGACTTTACTCGAGTTCACCCGAATCGAAATTATTGCGGTTCCGTAAATCGCAAAATAGGAACCGGACACGAACGAGGGCGTTGATTAGAATTCACGGTAGCATTTTCAAAATGGCGGGTCCATGACTGAAATTGAAAAAGAATTATAAATCACGTTGAATATTCATATAGGGAGGTTTTCGTGGCCGTTCATTACGAATCCACGATAATATTTTCAAAATCCAATATGGCGGCCAAAAATTTAAAAATATGAATTACTATGGAAATTTGTATATGAGGGCGGGGGCAAAAGCCGATGTTTCCCGATTGCATGTTAACGTGCGTTGACAGCAGCATATCATATAAGTATGTACATAGTTGCTAACCTCATTATTCAGTCAGTCAGTCAGTTTTTTGTGACAGTTACATCCCCGTTGCGTGCGATCGGAAAACATCGGGTTTCGTCGTCACCATAGTATGTCACGATCACTGCTCCTGTGTGACCGGCAAATTGCGGTCTATGAGGAGTCCATGGTCTAAGGGTACGTTATGTATCTAGTGACTTTACTTTACTATGTTTCGGTTTCGAGCGCCACCTATTACATTCTAGACGTAAACATAGTATTAGTGTCAATGGTATCACATCACAGTTATTTTTTTTTTTGTTTCTTTTCTAGATCTGCCACCGTCGAATGGCCACAATACGAGCACGAAACCCCAAAAACGGACGACGAAAGTTTCACGATGTCGATGTTAAAAACGATTCAAGCAACGAACCATCATCAGGAAGTCGACGACAAAGACCTCGATTCCGACGACGAGGAAATGTCGGAAAATATGTGGAGGAAATCGATCGAGGTGGTCTCGTGCGAAAGTCCGGATTCCATACACGTTTCGTTCGCCGACCGAAAGGAGACGTTTCACATATTCCAACTCGAACTGAAACATCACTACGCAAAGAACAAGCTGAAACAAGCGAAATGGGAGATCGGAAACGTTTGCGTCATCTATCACAAGAAACGTTATTATCGCGGCATCATCGCCGAAATAGACAAGGATAGATACGTGGTAACTTTAAGCGATTGCGCGACGAACGTCGAAGTGAGAGGGAGACACTTAGGGGTTTTAGAGGAGAAATTCACGCGCGAACCGGAATTCGCCATACGCTGCCATCTGGCGGATATAACGCCGGCCGGGGGAACCGGGAAGTGGTCGGCGATGGCCTGCGAGTTCCTGCAGGATCTTGTCGGTAACAACGATAAGCTGTATTTAGCGAAGAAGGGCGCTATCGATAAAGATAGGAAATCGATGCCGGTCGTTATTTGGTACACGGAATTCCTCCCAGGTGGCGCATTGGAAACTTCCAAAACTATCCTACATTCCGTCAATAAGATATTGTTGAAGAACGGGTTAGCGTTGAAGGTGCCCGCGAGTAAAGCGCCGGAAACAAAAACGAAAATGGAAAAGGTGGGCGTTACGTTGAAGGGGAATGATAAAGGGGAGGGGGAGGAGGATAACGAATCCGTCGCTTCGGCGAGTACGGAAACGGAAGATCACGAATGCTCCTCGTCCTCGTCGCGTTCATCGTTATCGGTGGCCGGTGCTTTGAAACCGTCCACCTCGGAAAAGATGGATTGGAACGAACTGATCGAAATACAGAAGCAATGCCCGAAACGGATCATACGCGATTGGCTAGATCCGGTCCCGTTTAAACGGGGGAATTCATCGCCGTCCCGACTTCCGTCAACGATAAAGGGGAGATTTTTCTGCACCACGTCGCGCTCGAACCGTTACTGCAGGACATGGAGGAGCATATGTTGCAGTATTTCGAATCGAGAGGGGATTCGGACGTTGGCCTCGATTGGCTTCCCGGTGAGATGTGCAGCGTGCGATATTTCCAGAACAAAAAGTGGTATCGCGGTAAAGTACTGAGCGCGAACGGCGATCTGATCAAAGTGATAATGGTGGATTACGGGAACGAGGACGATTGCAACATCAGGGATTTGAGCAAGGAAATTTTGTACTACGATCTTCCCGCTTTCGCCAATCGTATAGTTCTAGATAACGTTTATCCGAAGGAACACAAATGGTTAACGTGCGACTTGGACGTGTTACACGCCCAAATCGTTGATAAGCAGGTCGACGTGCGACTGACGACGCAGCAAATCGTTGGGTTACCGACGCCGGCCGTCGTAAAACTCGGGTCGATTAACGTGAACGATTTCATGCTAGAGTATTCGAAGAATTTAACGAGATTCGACCCGGCGTTAAAGTCGTCGGCGTCGGCGGAGCCGACGTCTATTACGGAAATCATCGATTGTACCCGACCGCGTGACGATCCCGAGTCCCAATCGGATAACGATGCGATCATCGAAGAAACGGACTCGTCCGAGGAAGCTGTCAGCGTCTACGATGACGTCAACATCGACGACATGAAGTTAGGGTACAAACAGTTTCCCCTACCCGTCAAGGACATTGGTGAGAAATTCGACATCGTCGTCATAAACATGGCAACTTACAACCGCATCATCTTCGAAATACCATCCGGCGATACTTTCGAGAAGGGAAGCGAACAGTTCGAGAAGATGTCTGAAGACATCAACTTGGTCGTCCCACATCTCCCCGCCCTGAAAAGTTACGCGGTCAGACAGATGTGCGTGGCCCGTTACGATAAAGACGACAAATGGTATCGGGGACAAATCGTCAAAGATATCGGCGAAAACGAAGCTTACGTTTGGTTCGTTGATTTCGGAAATTTCGAAAAGGTGAAACTGGCCGATATCAAAGAGCTGCAAGAGGAGTGGCTCCAAATCCCGATCGATCATCACCTCGCCGTCATCGACGGTATCCAGGTGAAGCACCACGAGGACATACCTAAAGTAATCGAGAAATTGGTGAGCGAATCCGAAGGCGATCATATGTGCTACACGGCGGAAGTGGTGGCGCACGATCCCCTTCGCGTTAAATTATATAAACGAAATAGCCCTACTTTAGCTTATCAAAACTTAATCGATTCGGGATTGTTACAATTGATAATCGACGAAACGAAACAAGACAAAACTATAGAAGAAACGGAATCTGAGGGATCCGGAGACGAAGGAACAGACGCAGTGGAGGTGGAAGAGGATCATCCTCCAAAATGAGTGAGATTAAGGCAGTTCGAGAATTATGTGTATATGGTCATTTCTCTAAGTTTATTACTAGCTTTTCTTTCTTTATTCCCTTTTTTCACCAAGTAGATTTGGAAATCATACTTTCGTTTTGTAAAGTTTACCCAAGAGACATTTTGTTATACGAATATATATTAGCATAAATAAACTTATCCTTAAAATCTCTTTCGTATTTTTGAATAAACTGGGTTACGAGCTCTTAACGATCGCGTAAACATTTTCCTTATAATAAGGGGATGAGAGATTGTTTACATAAACACATATTTGCATCATGTATGCACTCAGCTCAAGCTGCAGGGATCCCAGAACACCTTGAAAAAATTGCAGGCCTGCCAATTGTAGTGTAATACTCGAATGGTTAATTACAATTAGAAAATTAATCATTTATTATAATTCAAGATATCAAATTTACAGTTAATAATGGGAGTATAGTCTTCAATTGTCATACGGTTTATTTTAGGGTTCTATTTATACCTTTTCGACACCACACCTACCACCTTTTGAACATTTTATTATCCTATCGGTGTTAGCTTCTTATTCCAGAGACGTTTAATGGGAGAAACAAATGTCACTAGACATAAAATTATTAATTATTATAAAAAGCATCGATTAATAAACAGAAAAGCATTGTAACCATTCAGACACATACATACAATACTTATACATTACAAGAATTCATAAAAAATTACTGGAAATAACCAAGGATACATCAACATTAACAATACAGGTTTCTATAACAGCGGTATACCTCGATGAACTTGAGTCTTGGTGAATTACAGTTTTCGTTTCGTGGATAACTTAGAAATAAAGCAGTGTAATCCTGATTTCCAAAAGAAATAAAAAGGTTTGTTTGGTTAACGACGAAGAAAATTGACAAGATAGATAAGTCAATAAATATATTTGGTATAAAAGGGTTTTTAAGAAGGAGTACCAGTGAATAAAAGAACCTCACCATACCAGAGAAGATAGAATCTAAGAAGGGGAAGAATCCATTGAAATTAAAGGTGCATCGAGAATAGAAGTTAAGAGAGGATATAGAAAGAACCATCATCGAATAAAAGAAATTACACTCACAGACACACAACACTAGGTAATTATCTTGACAATTTATGCTTTTTATATCATTAATTAAGAGTTAGGCCGGTGCAATTTTCTTTAAAAATTTAACTAAATGCTCAGTACAATATACAGACTGTAATTCCGTGAAAATCCACAATGTTTAGAATAGACCTCTAATCACTTTACCCTCATACGATACGATATATTTATTAACATAGTGTACAATTAAAATAAAATGTACAGTACTTGAGGGGTACTACTGAGAGGGATAAAAACAACACACTGAATTCGAATAAAATATGCATGCACTACACTAAAAATATATACAACACAAATTCCCTAGATAAATTATTTGGCTAAAGTTAGGGACGAAGGGCATTCGATTTTCGCAAAAAAAAATCACCGTAAAGATCACCGAAAGGGTGATAAATTATCTAAATAAAAAATTTGCGGGAGAAGCCCCCAGTCACAGTTTAAGAAAAACGATCTTACCTTGAAATGTATATAATGGCATAAATATAATTTATTCTTTTCTATGTACGGAGTGAGTAGTCATGTATACATAGAGAGAAAACGAAATTTAGATTGGCAACATTGGTACGAGTTTGTTGAACATTGCAGATAATTTAACAGCTCTTATAAACGAATAACTGTACGTCACAAGTAAGAAATTACCATATGTTGCATTTAAAAATAATTTACACATACTATTTGAAATAAACAGTACAAATCACTACAATAAATATTCAAAATCTACTCATCTCCTCATGTTAGAGAACATATTTTGCAATATGTCCAGATTTATGTTATGTATTGTTATTGAGTATTCTTTTCTTATCTAATATTTCATTATCATCAAACATATTGTTGAACCAGTTGCAGTATTCTCCTCGAGCACCAAAATTGTAAGCATGCAATTTTTGGTGGACCGATATTTTATATGGTTTTAATCCTAAGTGTTTTTTAAGTGCTGTACGAGCACTACCATAGGATACGCCTATAACAAATATTTTCTCATTTATGTATATGTTTTCTTTCAGAAAGATGCTTACCTATCTGTGCAGATAATTTTCTAATTGATTTATTTGTAGATCTGCTAAAGTACCTTAATCTAAAACAGTTGTTGTACACTTAATAGTGGTTGTTTACTTACCGTAAAACTGCTGATAAAGACGGATTATAAATAATGACTGAAAATAGCAAGAACTTGATAAAAACAGCAATAGAGAACGATACGAAAATGACAGCGAAAGTAAACAAACAGCATTACTCAGTATCGGTAACTGTAAAACATCAAACTATCCTAGTTTAGGGAGTTTTATGCTACCACTACAGCACACATGACTTTGCTCACTCTGTTCATATTTTACCTAAATTATATTAACTTACTTCGTGAAATTATTAAATATTTTGTTGTACAATATTTTTCTCATTGATTATTAAACGTGTTTAACAGACGCGAACAAAAATAATAACAAAATGACCGATATTTATCATAGAGAAGTTAAATATTATGTACTGTAGGTAAAGTAGATATCTACCCACGATAACTATAGCGACATCTACGGATTCCGTCCGATTTAAATTTAGTTTCTCCGTGCAAACTTATGATAATCATTGCTATTGTATTTTGTTCGAAATGATACGGTGCAAATCAAAAAACGACTGTAATTGTTCTGTACATTAGAACATCAGACAAAAGATAATATAAATGTAATACCATAATGGACGAAGTATAAAAATTTGTTTGTCAATTTGAATAGCGCGGTTAAGCCGTGTTTCAAACCTTTGTTAGCCGCGTTCCAATCCCATACTAGTCCCATATTGCGTACTGGTTAGTACGCAGTATACTCCTCAGATGGCGCTGAAACTCGATACCTCATTGGAAGGGAAAGGTGGTCGTAACTACCAAAACGGCGATTTAGCAGCCATTGTCTTGTTCTTCCAGTTCTTATTTTTCTTCCTTCATGTCCTTTGCCTTGTTTTATTGCTATTACTTTTTAAAATACAGAATGTGCAAAAATTAACGAGTAGCTAGCAAAGCATAGATGATATCGACTCAACAGTTATCATCACCTCCTATTTCTTCTTCTTTTTCCCCCGTTTTTGCTCTCATTTTCCTTTATATTCTTCTTCATCTTCTTCACGTTATTACTATTACTTCTTCTAATGCAGAATGTGCAAAAGTTAACCAGTAGTTAGCAAAGCATAGATAATGTCGATTTCTTTTTTCTATCGTTTCTTTTCCTGTTTCCTCTTCCTTTGCTTCTTTATGTTCTTTATTTTCTTTTATTACTACATTTTTTTAATGTAGAATATGCGAAAATTAACCAGTAGCTACAGAAGCGTAGATTATGTGGCCTTAACGGTCACCATCATCTTCTTCCTCTTTCTCTTGTTTTTGTCTTTTTCTTTTCCTGTTTCATTTTCTTCTTCCTTTTCAGATGAATGTTCTTTGTCTTCTTTTATTACTATCATTTTTTTTAAATGCAGGATGTGTAAGAATTACCTGGTATCTACCAAAGAGTCGATTTAACAATCATCACCTTCTTCTTCTTCTTGTTTTTTTTTTCTCCCTTTTCCTTTTTCTTTTTCATCTCGTTCTTTATATCTTCCTCTTCATGGTCCTTAACCAATATTATTTCTTTTAATGCAGAATGTGCACAAATTACCTGGAATCTACCAAAGCGTCGATTTAACAATCATCACCTTCTTCTTGTTGTTGTTTTTCTTCTCTCAGATGACTGGAAGCTGTCAAACAGATCTGGTCTGTCAAAGAACTGTCAAACCTTTTCTGATTTCTGTCATTTACTACACAACTAATCGAAGAAGAGAAGAGTCGATTTATCAATCATCACCTTCTTCTTTTTCTTCTTCTTTCTGTTCTCGTTCTATATATCTTCCTCTTCATGTTACTTAATCACTATTTTCTTTTTCTAAATACAGAATCTGCGAAAATTATCCAGTATTTACCAAAGCGTTGATGACGTCGATTTAACAGTTGATGGATCCCTCGAAAACCAATTTACGTTGGGTAAGCGCAATCTGCGATAACGGACGGAACATCAGATCGATGCAACGTGAAGGCTTCGAAAAGATTTCGTCCAACTAATTTCTTAGAATTTTCGACGATCGTCTTCGAAAATTTTATCCCGGCTAATTTTCGTTTCGTTCTTTTTAAAGCAATCAGTTGTCACCGTGCGAACCAATACCCTCGGTAGATCTCTGATCAAATGTTGCTTTGGATTTCACTCTTCAGATTAAGATCAAGGTAGATATACATCCCATCAAATTGTCAAAGAAATGTCAAACGATTTTCGTAATTGTCGAAAACTACATACGTCATCTAAGTTAAGTCAAATAAATATCAAGTCGTCCCGGGATATCGTAGTTTCTTAGACTAAATCAGGGAAAACGTGAAATGTCACCCCAAGTGTTGCTTTGAATTTTGCCCTTCGGATAAGTATCAAACACATCTAATCTAATTGTCAAAGAAATGTCAAACCGTTTCGGGAGAAAAGCGTGAAACACGTCATCCACGGCTGGAGGAAATGTCAAAAAGATTGGCTTTGAAACTTCTCTGCGCGGATCCAAGGGGTTTGATCCATTCTTTACCGTTCCCCGGGATAACTGGAAACTGTCAAACAGATCTGGTCTGTCAAAAAACTGTCAAACCTTTTCTGATTTCTGTCAGTTAAACTAAACAACTAATTGTAAGTTTAAATCTGTCAAAAATGTGTTATTTAACCGTTGAAGAATTTCCTTTTTTCAGCTTTCTTCTTTTCTTCTCGTTCTTTATATCTTCCTCTTCATGTTCTTTAATCACTATTATTTTCTTTTAATACAGAATGTGCAAAACTTACCTGGCATCTACCAAAGCGTCGATTTAACAATCATCACCCTCTTCTTCTTCTTCTTGTTTTTCTTCTCCCAGATAACTGGAAACTGTCAAACAGATCTGGTCTATCAAAAAGCTGTCAAACCTTTTCTGATTTCTGTCAGTTAAACTAAACAACTAATTGTAAGTTTAAATCTGTCAAAAATGTGTTATTTAACCGTTGAAGAATTTCCTTTTTTTCAGCTTTTTCCTCCCCGGATTCGTTTTCGTGATCTTAATCGATACTTAATTAAAGTTCCGTACACGCTTCGAAGAAAAGAACAAAAGCGAACCGCGCTCATGATTAGATCGCGGCGTAAATTACCTTCCGATTCTCGTTTGTCGTGCGTCGCGCGAGATAATAGGAAGATGACGTGACCGAAAGTCGTTAATATGAAAGGCTAGGAGGAAGCCGGACAGGTGGACCGGTGGTGTTTGCATAAGGATGACCTCTTCGTCCTCCCCCTCCCCTCTCTGCCTCGATTACCGGGACGCCCTTTATATTAATTAACTCGTGGAGGATGATCGAATTAAAGTTAGGACTTGGTCGTGGTCGTCGTCAGCAGTCAGCAGTCAGCAGGCGACCTTCTCGAGAGTTTTGCGAAATTTGAAGATATATTTTTTCCTTTTTGGGGGGAGAAAAGATGTACGGGATGTTGTTGGAGAGCGTCCAACATTTCATACAGGTAGGCTTCGTACGGGTGTTCTTCGTCGTTGGGTAAATGTGTAGTATCGTTACAGTTGGAGTACGGGGAAGAAATGTGGAAAAAGGTGCTGCGCACGGCCGACTGTAAGTTTTCCGTTTTTACCACTCACCAGGTGTACCCGGACGGTACGATGAGCAATTTGGCGACGGCCTGTGCCAAAATCACCAACGCCTCGTACGATAGCTTTATGGATTTCTTCGGAAGATGTTTCGTGAGATATTTTTCGAATTTGGGGTACGTAGAATTATTTCGTCCCCGAAACGTCGATGTTTCGACTAAAAATATCCGCCCTCCCAAATTAAGTTGGCACACGCGACTGTACTTACCAGGTGGTAAGTCGTCGCACGATTCTTGATTTATATGTATGTTGTAGTATAGTAATACTCGAATGTTTAATTACCATTAGAAAATGTATCGTTTATTACAATTCAATATATCAAAATTCACAGTAAATGTTGGGGTTATGGATGTTTATGTTAGTTTTGGCTTCTACTTAGACTTTTTCGACACCACCTACTTCACCTTTTAAACATTTTATTACCCTACGGGTATTAGCTTCTTAGTTTAAGCGCAGCCAGAGACGTGTAACGGGAGAAACAAATGTCACTAGAAATAAACTTATTAATTATTATAAAAAGCATCGATTAAAAGATAGAAAAGCATTGTAACCATTCAAACACATACATTCAACACTTTCACATCACAAGAATTCCTAATAACCACTGGATATAAAAAACCAAGGATACAAGGACATTAACAATACAGGTTACTATAACAACGTTAAACCTTGGATGCACTGAAGTCATGGTGAATTAGAGTTTTCGTTTCGTGTACAACGGGGAAATAATGTAGTGTAGTCCTACTTTCCGAAAAAAAAATAAAAAGTTTATTTGGTTGACGACGAAGAAAAATTGACAAGTATCTATCTTGTTAACAAAAAAGTTTAAAACATATTTTGGACCAAAAGGGTTTTAAATGAAGTACCAGTGAATAAAAGAACCTAGCCACACCGGAGAAGAAAGAATTTAAAAAAGGGAAGAATCCATAGAAAATAGAGTCACACCGAAAAAAGAAGTTAGGAGAGGGAGGAATCCATAGAGAATAGAACTGCATCGAAGAAGGAATTCAAGAGAGGAGATATGGGAAGAACCATCATGGAATAAAAGAAATTACACTCACACACACACAACGCTAGGTAATTATCTTGATTTTATGTTAAATATTACTCGACATTTATGAATATAATTTGTAATAATTTATGCTTTTTATATCATTACTTAAGAGCTAGACCGGTGCAATTTTGTTTAAAATTCTCAGTACAAATTTAGCGCCCAACGTGGGGTTCCAATTTGATTTAAGAAATTAACTAAATTCCCAGTACGATATGTAATTTTCAAACGATCAGCGGTGCGTTTATACGGGAATGGTTTCAAAATCAATTCGTTATCCTCTATATTTTCGATAAGTCGCTTTAGTTTCTATCCTTACTCAACATCCGTCGTTTTATCGTCTTTGCCTGGCGTCCTCGGAATTATCGACTTTTTCCTGATCGGATGTTCTCTTGTCTCAAACATGTCGTTTCATGGAATCGTCCTTGGGGGACTTCCCGCGTAATCCCTTATTTGCCCTCCTTGTCGCGGATGAAAAGCGGGGGCAATGAGACACCGAAAGGATACGAAACCTTCGTCGAGAGTTAAAACGTTTTAGATCTAAATCGGGCAAGTAAAAGTTACGGTTAATTTCGAAATTAGTCTACCGTACTACCAATAAGTATTTTGGCTAGTTTGTCCTGTTCACCTCTCAAGAATGGAGTAAAGAGCGATGTAGAATTGTTCGCTATCCGAAGTAAAAACTCAGGCATCGGCTTCGCCGTCCGTGTCGTGGGATCCTGCTGTTGTACGGACGGCCCCGAAGACCCCCGAGGACCGTAGCCAAAAAAAATTTTTGCCTTCCTACTCCCACCAACGGAAAATCCTTGCTACGATCTGAGGGAGGGAGGTAAAAAACTGATTCATTTTTGGAGCGAAACTTTTTAGTGAAGTTCTGCGGCGAGAATTAACCGGGAAAAAGTAAGACTTTTCTTACATCTTTCTTCTTTCATTAGTTCTTTCTCTCTCACACACATACATATTAATCGCATCGGATTCGCGTACCGCAAGTATGCGAAATCCGAATATTCACTGAAGATGCCGGTTGTTCGAAACGTCGTCGTACGGCAGCAATTATATAAATTGTCTAAATCATCTTGTTTTGGTAGCTACGACGTCACGATCAAATCGACGGGGAGGTACTTCACCGATTTTTTGGAGAGCGTCGACAACATCCACTCCCAGTTTTGCTTCACTTATCCGAAAATGAAGAGTCCCTCGATGTACGTCACGGACGTCGATAGCGACGGTTGCGTCCTGGTGTATCGCAGCAGCCGGAAAGGTTTCACCAAATATCTGATAGGTGCGACGTGGAAACTCGAAAACAAATGCACGCGAACAAAAAGGCAATTTTTCTTCGCTTTTAGGATTGGTCATCCAAATCGCCAAGGATTTCTTCAAATTATCCTTGAAGGTGGAAGTGATCGAGGAGACGAAAACCTTGGCCAGCGACGATAACATGAACGTCGCCGCAAGATTAAGATTGAATTTCGATAATAGCGACTTCGTAAGAGATTTTTGACCTATTCCTTTCTCGATATTGACGTATATTAAATTATTGACGCTTTCGAATCGTCGGTAGTAAATAATATGCCGGTTCCGGTTTTATCCTCCATTTCTTCTTAGTGGACGCGGCGTGGAGGTGGTGGCTGAGCCAGAACCAGCATATTATTCATTACTATCGTTTTTACTTACTTCATTCGAATCGTTAGTAGTAAATATTATGCCGGTTCCGGTTTCATCCACCGTTTTTCTTAGTGGACTCGGTGTGAAAGTGGTGGCGGGACCAGAACCAGCATATTATTCATTACTATCGTTTCATTTCGTTCTATTGCGATTTTCTTCGTGCAACGCGACATATTCCTAAATCAATGCATCCTCGAGACGTTATCAACGCCTAACGTCGACTTCTCCTCACCCCTTCTCGAGGTTCTAGATCAGATGCGCAAGGAAGCTTTCCTGGACAAGAAGCGTTTCAGTCCCGTACCGATCTACTTCCTGCTGCAGCTGTTCCCGTTCAGCATCCTACTGAACAAAGAAATGAAAATCACGGCCACCGGCGAGAAGATTCCGGCCGTTTGGAAGGGCGACGCGCCCCTATTGGGAGTACACGCCCCCACCTACTTTCACCTGAGACGACCGAAAGGGATATCGTTTACGTGGCAAAACGTAAGAGAAAATCGCTTCTCGTTCGATTTTTTCTTTGCTTCCTTCCTCCAGATCTTATACTTGAAGAAAATCATGTTCGAAACCGAATTCATGCGACATCCCGATTTCGTCAACTCGCAGCACGGCGCCAAGCAGGAAGAATCGGCGTCGCGCGAGGTTCCCGTACCGGCGAAGGCGCACGCGGCGCCCCCTCCCAGTCCACCGAAGGGCGCCAAAAATATCCTTCTGAAAGGACAAATGAAGTACATCGAGGACGTCGATTCGATAATATTCCTGTGCAGTCCCGTGTACGATTTTCTAATTCTCGTTCATATCACTAGTCTGGGCAAGCAGCGGTAATTACGAAATAAGTTACGACAGCCTACATGTACGCAGAACTACCCGCATACAACGCATCGATTTAGTACTGTCTAGAGTCGGGGACTCGGCAATGCTGTCGTAATTTGTTTCGTACCACCAGGTATCAGCCATCTGTTGAAAACATCGCGCTAGAAGTAGTAGTGCGACACGTATAATGAAAAATAGTCCGAAACTGGGCGAACAGCGTACAATTACGAAATAAGTTACGACAGCATCGCTGAGGTTGGCTGTCGTAACTTATTTCGTAATTGTACGCTGTTACCGCTGCACGCCCAGGCGACTTACTACCAGTAGGGAGAGATGGCCGGTTCACCAACCGCCGCTTGTATTATTTCAATTATTACAAGTCAATATATCAAAATTCACGGTAAATGTTGGGGTTATAGATATTCATGTTCAAACGACATTCGGTTTATTTTTGGGTTCTATTTATACTTTTTCGATACCACGCACGCCACCTTTCAAGCATTTAAGTACCCTGCGGGTGTTAGCTTCTTTTTAACTCCAGCCAGTGGTGTTTAATGGGAGAAGAAGATATAACTAGAAATAAAATTATTAATCATTATAAAGACCGTCGATTAAAAGATAGAAAAGCATTGTAACCATTCAAACACATACATTCAACACTTACACATCGTAAGAATTCCTAATAGACCACTGGATATAAAAAAACCAAGTATACAGCTCTCGCAATATAAGTTGGCGAAGGGTGGGAGTGAGTTCGCGCAGATAGAGGAGGGATAGATTGCCTATCATTCGTCCTTTCCCTAAGGAACTCATATTGATACGACAATGGTAATTCCTATCCACTATCTGAATCAGACAGGTAGGAGGTACGTGTCCTAAATACGTTTACGGCGGATTCCCACCGCACGCCAACTTATATTGCGAGAGCTGTACTTGGGCATCAGCAATATAGATCTCTATAACAACGTCATGCCATGACGAAGTGTTTTCCATGGTAAATAGAAAACAGCTTGTTATTTGGACAACGCAGAAATAATGTAATGTAGTCGTGGTTTCCTGAAAGAATGAGGGTATGTGTGACTGTGTGCCTTGTGTGGCTGTTAAACCGGTGCGAACGGCGGAAATCGGTGAACCAGCCATCTCTCCCTACTATTACAATCCGTCGCTTTTCATTTTCTGATGCGGCGTTTGGTACATTTTTCTTAGTTGGAAATAAAAACTTCTTTTCTTGTTCGGTTTTAGCATAAATAATTTGGACGAACTCCCCGAACAAGGTTTGTACCTCAACGATCTCAATAGTCACGGGCTGAGCAAGGAGATGGTGTTAGCCGGTTGGCAGCACAATTCGAAGTACGAACTTTAACTGTACGGCGCCATATTTTTCGTTTTGCGTGGTTTTCTTTCGTTTTCAGATTGGAAATGATGTTCGACGCGGCCGAAAATAAGGCGGACGAATTGACCAAAAGCTACACCCTGCTCGACGAATGGAAACGTAAAGGGGACGAACTCCTCTACTCGATGATACCTCAGACGGTGGCGGATCGTTTAAGGCAAGGGGAATCACCGATGAGTACGTGCGAGGTATGGTACCGGACGTGCGCACGTCAGTGTCGTATCCGTATCCGCTCAGTTCCATGAAAAAGATTTCTTGTTCGCACGTATATCCGGTTCCGACGGATCGTCGATACGGACACCGCACTGAAGCGTACGAATCGATCTTCGAGCGTCTTAATTTTTATTTCCTCTCTCTCTCTCTCTCTCCTCTCATTCTTCAAATATTTCTAAATTTTCAGACATTCGACGCCGTGACGATCCTATTTTGCGAACTGGTAGGGTTCAGTTCGACGACCGTGCAGGACGCCATGCAAATGGTTTCGTATATGAACGAGGTGTTCTCGGCTTTCGATCAATTGGTCGATAAGTTCGGCGTTTATAAGGTAAAATCAACTTCGTCTCGTCGTCTTCGCTACGTAATAATTGCAATTGTTTTCTTTTATCTCTCCGGGAACCATTACGTTTTTATCTATATATTAATACGTAGCGGGTCGTCTTCTCGTACGTATTTTAGAGTCATCCCTCCACGTATCGCGATGATACATATATCGTCGTTTTCGTATTACAATGCGGATTTGTCGAATGTACGTTTCATCGCGATACGTGCAACGGAACGCAGGTGAGAGTCGCTAAAGGGAGAAGGTGAAAATGTATGGGCGTCGGAAATCAGTACCGTTTAACACTTTTTTCATCCGTACCACAGATGGCGCTGTTTATTAAAAATCGTTCATGGTTATTCCTTTTCTTTCCTCTCTTGCATTAGGTCGAAACCGTCGGTCAAGTCTACATGGCGGCCAGCGGGGCCCCGGTAACAAGCGATAGGCACGCCCAAAATATCGCCAACATCGCCCTCAGCATGATACGGAAGGTGAAGGAAGTCAGCAGACATTTAGACTCGGACGTCGACGTACGAATCGGTAATTCCCTTCTTCTCATGAAATAATTAAAAAAAAACGTTCTTTTCGTTCTCGCAACTTCAAGGTATTCATTCGGGTTCGGCCGTCGCGGGGGTAGTTGGTATCAAGTTGCCGCGGTATTGTTTCTTCGGCGATACCGTCAATACAGCCTCGAGGATGCAATCGACCAGTCTAGTAAGTGTTTAATGTTTGTTTTCGAAAGCTCCACTGTTTCGATCAAATCGTTCCTCAAGAAGCTTTAGGAAGTTGGTGGGTTTACAAAGAAAAAAACTGAATTTTTTGTTTCCCCTCCGATAGCCTGGAAAGATCAACGTGTCCAAATGGACTAAAGGTCTGCTATCCGAAAAGGAGTACAAGTTCGAGTCTAGAGGAATGGTCAAGGTCAAGGTAAGTTTCGATAAGACCCCCCACGTCCTGCCCCTGTTTTTGATTTTGTTTCCTGCTTTAATAATTGGCCTTGGCCAAAAGTCAATATCGGCTACATCCAGGTCTAAAAAATTTACGCAATTATTTAAAAATACCGAAATCAATCGATACCGTTCGAAAACGAGCAAGGAAATCGTAAAATTGTTTGACGAATCACTGAAGTGCCGTATGATTCTTTTTCCTTTTCGATTTAGTCGTAATTTTCGAATCAAAAACATTCTAAAAACATTTTAAGAAGTTGACATAGCGACGTGATACCGACTGGTTTCAATGAAATTCGCGGTTATGATTGGTAGTCATGTCGAATGTTTTTGGGTAAACGGATACGACGCATTACGCTAGCGTTTGCGAGAAAATCAATTTGGAAACAAATCAACAAGTAATAATGAATACAGTTCCTTAAAAACGTGGATGATATGTTATCGTTAAGTAAATCGGATTGACGCTGTCACTGCTCCGAATTTTATTATTCAATGATAAGTTATCATTGATAACACGTCATCCACCTTTTTACCGAACTCTAGTTACGAATCATATTTATTGGAAACTCGTCGTAGTGATCAGTAATTATGTCGAATGCTTTTGGGTAAACGGACACGACGCATTACTCGAGCGTTTGCGAGAAAATCAAATTTTGAAACAAATCAACAAGTAATAATGAATGGAGTTTGTTAAAGAGGTGGATGACGTGTTATCGTTAAGTAAATCGGACTGACGCTGTCACTCCTCTGAATTTTATTATTCATTGATAAGGTGTCATTGATAACACGTCATCCACCTTTTTAACAAACGCTAGTGATGAATCATATTTATTGGAAACTCGTCGTAGTGATCAGTAATTATGTCGTCGAATGTTTTTGGGTAAACGGACACGACGCATTACGCGAGCTTTTGCGAGAAAATCAATTTGGAAACAAATCAACAAGTAATAAGCAATCCCACTCGATCTGGGACACACGGTATATATAGGATGTAAATTAAGAGATTACTATAATTTCGGGGGCGATTCCTTGTCATATTTTATGAAAAAAGTTCATATAAACATGTGTCGTAACTTTCATGTTGGGCCGTCAAAATTAACTTTTCGATAACTCGAAGGGGGACTTCCAAAAAACTACAAAAATTTTACCACCACCGAAGAACATTTTTTCAATTTTCAACCATGTGGTTTTTTATGAAATGATTAAATCCAAAAGTATCTTAATCTTTTATTACTTCGTATCGTACGTAAACTTGTTTTTTTTTTAATTACGAAAAAGAAATGTGTATGAATTTGATTTATTGGTCGGAGACATTACCACTGCGTTAAACGATCTTATTTCAACGATTTACTACGTTTGCGACTTATTACTAAGGTTCGACAAACGAGTGCATGATAGTTTGTATAAACCGGACCGACGCCGTCACCCCTCCGGATTTCCATGTCGCGGTGGAGTGACAGCGTCAGTCTGGTTTATACAACTTAATGATAACTTATCATACACTCGTTTGTCGAATGTTAGTTATTACTTGTCATGGTTTTTCAAATTCGATATTTTCCAGAATGTTTGGGTAGGGCATCATATCCGTTTACCCGAAAAAATCGCTACATTTCGCTAAAATCGATGGGGTATCACATTCGTGATGCCTCCTTGTACGTTCATCCTTCTATTGATGACATATCGGTAGTCTGATGTACTGAGAATTTAGTTCAATTTTTAAAGAGAATTGCACCGGCCTAGCTCTTAATTAATGATATAAAAAGCATAAATTATAACAAATTATATTTATAAATTTCGAGTAATATTTAACATAAAATCAAGATAATTACCTAGTGTTGTGTGTGTGTGAGTGCAATTTCTTTTATTCGATGATGGTTCTTCCTATATCTCCTCTCTTAACTTCTTTTCTCTATACACCGGTAATTTCCATGGATTCTTCCCCTTCTTAGATTCTATCGTCTCCGGTATGATGAGGTTTCTTTAATCACTGGTACTTCTTCGTAAAAGCCTTTTATTCCATATATATTTATCGACTTATTTGTTGACTTATCTATCTTGTCAATCTTTCTTCGTCGTTAACCAAACAAACTTTTCATTTCTTCCGGAAACCAGGACTACATTGCTTTATTTCTAAGTTGTCCACGAAACGAAAACTTTAATTCACCTTGACTCCAGTTCATCGTGGTTATAGAAACCTGTATTGAATGTCGATGTATCCTTGGTTATTTCCAATTCTTGTAATGTAAGAGTGCTGCATGTATGTGCTGAATGTTAACAATGGTTTTCTGTCTATTAACCGATGCTTTTTATAATAATTAATAATTTTATTTCTAGTGACATTTAAAATAAGAAGCTAACACCCGTAGGGTAATAAAATGTTCAAAAAGTGTTGGGCGTGGTGTCGAAAAGGTATAAATAGAACCCCAAAATAAACCGTATGATAATTGAAAATCATAACCCCAACATTAACTATGACTTTTAATATACTACACCGGGGAAACAGCGGTAATTACGAAATAAGTTACGATAGTCTATATATATATATAGGGAATATCGGCGATGCTATCGTAACTTATTTCGTAATTGTACGCCGTTACCGCTATTTCCCCAGGCTATCGGGTATAGAACGCCCGACTTCGTGCGAATGGTTTGACCTACGTACTTATTCCAATAATGCTTTTTTCGCAGGGAAAGGGAGAGATGGAAACGTTCTGGTTGCTGAAACGATTTTACAAGGCGGACGGGAAATAAAACCATCGACCTTCGTCCCATCTTGCATACTTCTTTTTTAATATAAAATAAAGTTATCCGTGGAATCTGTTAAATACACATAAGTTACATTATAAATCGAAAGTAAACAGGAAATACAAGTTCACCACAACGATATGTGAATTTAATCTCCTAAATCGCGTCGCAGGCGTCCCTAATTTTTATTGTTTTTTTAGTTAATAAACGCCATTTTGTTTAGGCGAGGAACTCCGGCGGTAATACGTAATTTGAAGGGGGGAAACTATTACTAGAATACTGTTGATAGTTTTTTGTTTTATCTCTTAAGCAGTCACCTAATTATACATATTTTCTTTTTATCATCAAAAACTCTCCTTTTTCAATTTATCTTAAAACTAATCTAGTATGCTCTGCATTTACAAGTAGGTACAAGAATTTTAAGTATTTTCTTTTTTCCACTCCCTCTTTTTTCTGTTTGCGATAAAACGAACGGGGATTCGCAAACGAAAAAAAAAAGAAAAAAAAAGAATGTACAAATGTATATACTACCAATTATTACAAATAAAACTTACACGTAAAAAAAAGCTAACGCATCCGATTTGGGATTTATGCGGCGGCCATGCTCTCCTCGCTTTCCGTTTTCATCACCGTACAATCCAGCTCGAATTGGTCCTGTTCGAACGGTTTCTGCACCCATTGTCCCAGCCCCGCCTTATCGAAGGATTCGAAAAGTCTTTCCTTGGCCACCTTTAACAACGAAAAAGTAAAAAATGGAGACTCCCAGAATTCCATCCCCGAGGAAGAAAAGGGAGAAAATGTTGCAGTAGCACGTTTTTCTTGTTTTATTTTTCCAATATTAACTCGAAATATGTTTTTTTACATCTAATTACCACTTTTAAGGCCAATGAGAATGTAAAATTTCAATTGGCAGATTAATGAATTTACACCCTGTATATATACATATACAAGGTGTAGATTAAGTAATGACTTTAACTCCAGAGGATGATTCCTTGTCATGTTTTATGAGAAAAAGTTCATATAAACGTGTGTCCTAACTTGCTTCGTTTTCGAGAAACGGGGGTCAAAGTTTAAATAAAAAATCGGTTTTTATTCAACGAATTACTTACAAACCTTTTCGACAATTTCGATGAAACAATTTTTCTTAGATCTTTTTTCTTTCGTCAATTGCTCCTTTTTCTCATTTAATTTTTTATTTACCCCCTTCCTACCGAAAAAATTAAATTACACCAAAGTTTGCTCACCTTATACATAGATGGTAACTCCTTGGCGTCGCTGTAGCATTCGATATTATCGACCTGGTAATCCGTCCTCGCTCTGAGTCCGCTCCTGCTCAGCTCGACGAACTTCCGGGCGAACACCTGCTTGCACACCCTCGAGATGCCCTCTTCCGGTTTTCCGGTGTTCGTCTTGACTATTTCCGCCGCGACGTCGCCGATCGTCCAATTGACGGAAAAATTCGGCGCCTTCACCGTTCGCCTCGACTCGACCGAGGTGACGGCGCACACCGACGGCCTATTCAACCGGTAGGGGGCGTGAGACCCTGAAGCGTGTTGCTGATCCGTCCGCAGATGGCTCTGCAATCGATAATTGTTATAAGGTTTTTACAAATATGTATATAGCGGATGACGCAAGCTTACGCCTAGATAAAGCGTCTAATTAACGATTGGGTTTCATTCGTATCATATTACCATCCGTTCACTACTTAGTTAGATAATTGACAGCTGTCAAATGTCAAATTCACCGGTTAACGTCAACTTAACACAAGTAAAAATGACGAGAAAAACGATATTTATCTCGATTATATTCTTTTTCCAATTGACAGCTGTCAAATTTACGCGTTAACGTCAAAGTAACACAAGTGAAAATGACGAGAAAGAACGATTTTTATCTCGATTATATTCTTTTTCCAGTTGACTGCTGTCAAATGTCAAATTTGCCGGTTAACGTCAACCTAGACATGAGACAAAATGACGAGGAAGAACGATATTTATCTCGATTATATTCTTTTTCCCGTTGACAGCTGTCAAATGTCAAATTTGCCGGTTAACGTCAACCTAGACATGAGAAAAAATGACGAGGAAAAACGATATTTACCTCGATTATATTCTTTTTCCCGTTGACAGCTGTCAAATGTCAAATTTACCGCTTAACGTCAATTGGAAACTCATTCAATAGCCATTTTGATTCTTACTTGGTTTAATTTGACGTTGACAGGTTGATTTGACATTTCTCGAGTTGTCAATGGGAAGGAAATATAATTGCAATGGAAATTTGATCAATTTTCTATTTAAAACCTAGAAATGTTCGATTTCCTTAGTTTTGCATCGATATTAGCAAGTTTATTTGACATTTGATAGGTGTCAACTAGAAAATCAAGATGAATCTCACGTTTCCGATACCATTTTCACTTGTTTTATTTTGATGTTAGCCGGACTTTTTGACACTTGAAAGCTTCCAATTGGAAACAGATACAATACAAGTTTTTTTTTGACACATGACAGCTGTCAACTAGAAAATCGGGATGCACCTTACGTTCCCGATATCAGTTTCACCTGTTCTATTTTGATGTTAGCCGGATTTTTGACACTTGACAGCTTCCAATTGGAAACAGATACAATACAACAAGTTTATTTGACACATGACAGCTGTCAACTAGAAAATCGAGATGAACCTCAATTTTCCGATATCATTTTCACTTGTTCTAGTTTGATGTTAGACGGATTCTTTAACACTTGACAGCTCCCAATTGGAAACAGATGCAACACAAGTTTATTTGACACATGACGGCTGTCAGCTAGAAAATCGGCATGAACCTCGCGTTTTCGATACCATTTTCACTTGTTCTATTTTGACGTTAGCCGAATTTTTTGACACTTGACAGCTTTCTATTGAAAACAGATACAATACAACAAGTTTATTTGACACATGACAGCTGTCAACTAGAAAATCGGCATGAACCTAGCGTTTTCGATACCATCTTCACTTGTTCTATTTTAATGTTAGCCGTCTTTTTTGACACTTGACAGCCTTCAATTGGAAACAGATACAATACAAGTTCATTCGACATTTGACAGCTGTCAACTAGAAAAAACGACGAACGTTACATCCTCCATTGCTTTCTCACTTGTTTGACTTTGACAGTTGACAGGCTAAGATGACATTTGACAGCTGTCAAGTGAAAACGGATGTAATTGCGATTGGTTGCGATACCTAAGCATTGACTGGGCGTCCATTCCAGTGACTAATCATCGAACGAGTTCTTGGCGCGATTATTTGAATTATTTCCGGGCGGAAATAAGGACAGAAACTCACCTGTACAAGTGAAATTCGTTAAATAAACTGCCCAAAGTGATGGTCTGGAGATAGATGGGATCTATGAAATGCGCCAGGAGACAACCTTGGATGCCTAGGACGTTCCAACGGGCGATCTTATCCGAGCAGGACATCGTTAGTAACCTCTCTCCCTAACGTACAGAAAGAAAACGGGTATTCCCAAAAAAAAAAATCCGCCATTTCCCGCCCTCCATCACCGGTACCTGAATAACGCCGTCCCAAGTTTGGATCCGTTCGATGTTCTTCACCGGTATGGTACCCTCACCGGACTCGATCTTGATTCGAAGACGACCCCTGGAGCTCTTGTTCGGGTGCCTATCGACGACGTTGCCGTCGGCCGGACCGAAAATCCGCGCGTCGCCGCAGGGCGCCGTATTGATATACAGATGAAAGTCGATGCCCTCTTTCAGCTTATATCCACGTTCGCCCTGTTTCGGTTCGAAGATCGATTTTTCCGCTTGATCTGCGTCCGAAAAAGAAGGGATGGGGGTTCAAATTTGAATGAAGGGGGACGGGGGAAAATCGAAGGGGTACCTACCGGGATCGGCGAGCTTCAACAACTGGTTGAATAGGAACAACTGAAGACACCTCCTGGAAACGATCTCTGCGTGCATATCGTTCAAGTTGGCTCCGCTCATGCTCAACCATTCGCCAGAGACGCATTTCGTTCCCGTCGCCACAGATATCACTTCCAGATGGGAGTCTCTGTTCATAACTATTCCGGCAAGTACCTTTCTCCTGTTGTGCAAAGCGTCGTTGGCCATCAGCGACGCGAACTTCTCCGTGACCAGTCTGAGAGCGAAGATCGTGGTTAGGGTGGGTCGAGGCGACGAGGACGACCCTCCCCTCGCCCCGCCCCCCATGCGAAACTCTTTCGCGGCAACTCGACGAATTGCCGCCGAACGAGTCTCCTCCCACACCTTTACCTTGAAATGCCAGAAATAAAATTACGAAATAACCTCTTCTAATACCTGTTCTCGTTCCGTGCCTGAATACTACAGACGATACCACCCGACGCACACCGAACCTCTACGAGCGGCGGTTGCGTATTTCTGAGCTACTTTTATCATACTTACGAGGACACCTTCAGGGATTTATCACCCTTCGCGCAGGGGAAGCACTGGGAACGCGTGCTAAAGCGGAGGTACGCCTCCCGACGATTTTACCACCCTATCTGCTAGATCGTACGATTGACATTGACAAATGACAGCAAGTTTTAGCAACTGTTAGCAACAAGTTACTCGGTTTTTTAAAATTGACGTGCTAATTTGACAGGTGACATTCGAAAAAAGATTGCATTTTTACTTGTGTCACTTTGACGTTGACAAGCTAATTTGACATTTCCACACCTGTCAATGGAACACAGTACTCATTGCGATGGATAACTGGTCCGATTTCTTTCAAAATCGGGTAATGTTCGTAAAATTGACAAATGTTAATTCATAAAAGACAACCAAAATAAGCATTAAGTCGTCCAGTACAAATTCACTTGTTTTATTTTGACATTTTCATAGTTACCAATAGAAATAAAAGATAAAATTACGATGGATAATTAATGAGTTTTCATTCAAAATCTAGTCATATTTAATTGTATATACTTTTGCATCGATTCCGAGGAGTTATCTTGATATTTGACAGCTGTCAACTGAGAAAAAGACAACCGAGATAAGAATTACGTCCTCCAGTACACTTTCGCTTGTTTTATTTTGACATTTTCGTAGTTGCCAACAGAAAAAAGATAAAATTACGATGGATAATCAATAAGTCTTCATTCAAAATCTAGTAATCTTCAATTTTCCGACTTTTGCATCGATTTCGATGGAGGTAAATTTGATATTTGACAGCTGTCAATTGGGAAAGGACAACTGAAATGAGCGTTATATCCTTCATTAAACTGTCACTTGCTTTATTTTAATTAAACCAAGTAAGAATCAAGATGGCTATTGAATGAGTGCCCAATTAACGTTAACCGGTAAGTTTGACATTTCACAGCTGTCAGCGGGAAAAAGAATATAATCGAGATAAATATCGTTTTCCTCATCATTTTTACTTATGTTACTTTGACGTTAACCGGTAAATTTGACAGCTGTCAACAGAAAAATATATAATCGAGATAAATATCGTTCTTCCTCGTCGTTTCTTCTCATGTCTAGGTTGACGTTAACAGGTAAATTTCACATTTGACAGCTGTCAATTGAGAAAAGACAATCGGGATAAGCATTTCGTCGTTCAGAAAACCTTCACTTGTGTTATTTAATTAATTTGACATTTGACAGCTGTCACTTGAGAAAAGACAACCAAGATAAACATTACGTCCTTCGCTTGTTTTATTTTGACATTCTCATAGTTACCAATAGAAATAAAGGATAAAACTACGATGGAAAATTGATGATTCTTCATTCGAAATCTAGTCATGTTTAATTTTTATATTTTTGCATCGATTTCGATAGGGGTTAATTTGACATTTGACAGCTGTCAATTGAGAAAAGTACCGAGTTGAGTGTTATCCTCCATTAGACTGTCACTTGCTTTATTTTGACATTGACAGCTTTATTTGACACTTCCACACCTGTCAGTGGAAACGAGATACAATCAAGACGAATATTCCGTCCTTCGTGTCGTTTTCATATGTTTTATTTCGCCATTAACAACTCAATATAACATTTCCATAGTTACCAATAGAAAAGGGACAAAATTACAATGGACAACTCATCGATTTTCTTTCGAATTGTAGTAATCTTTAATTTTGGTACTTTTGCATCGATAACGAAGGAGGTTAATTTGACATTTGACAGCTGTCAATTGAGAAAAAACATACAACTTAGATGACCGTCGTAGCTTGCATTTTCAGCCGCTTGTTATCGCCGAGAGCCAACTTTGACAGCCGTCAACTGAACAAAAAATACAGTAGCAAGTTTGTTTTTTGTTCGGAATCTAGCAGATAGCGTAGGTTATGTTATATACAGGCATTCGGTGTTTCTTGTTTTTTTTTTTTTTTTGGTTTTCAAATAAAACTGGTGATATACTGCAGACGTCACGCCGTATATATCACGTGTATCGACGGAAGCGCCTCCTACACATCTGAAGGGAGCTCAAAGAAAT
>JAYRCI010000173.1:0-25000 GCA_038088585.1 Chrysina gloriosa | reverse complement strand
TTTACAGATTTCCAAATGCGCAGAGAGGAAAACTGATAAAGCCGAGTACAGAAGTTATCAGAATTTGCACAATTGCGGAGAATTACTTCTAGCATTGTAAACGTCTTAACCTTCCTATACTCACGCATACGGTCTGTGAGACCGATTTATATAGTATAGTATACGTCTTTCATTTTGACGTGAGTATAGGAAGGTTAATGAATAAAATGATTAAAAGATTCGCTCCCCACGTTTAACACAGAAAATATGGAAAAACGTATTCTATTGCAGAATGTGTTGGATAATCACAATGTGGAACTGGTTACATTAATATTAAAGTATCATTTAACTGTGCGACTGCATCATGAGGATCGATTAAGATCACAAAAGGTACAAATCGTTGGTATAAATATATTAAATTAATTTTATTCAATAATCAATACGTGTATATGTACTAGTTTGTGTTAAATATTGTCTTGTCTGGTAACTCTTGCTTCACCAGATCGCTAGTTTAAATTTCAGTTTAATTTTTCAGTTTGGTTTACTCGTATTGCAAAAAATTGAGATTTTGATTAAGTTTACATATACATACATATGCATTTAATATATTATTTCTAGAATTAAACTTTAGATTTTTATTATCTTGTTATAAATCCTATTCCGCTTACAGAGAAAACAGCTTCTTAATTGTTAAACATTTTTATATAACTTTATTACATTTATAAAGCACCTTATCTACGCGTTTCTATTCATATTTATAACACCTAGGAACAATTTTAAATTTTTAGTTTAAGAAATGGAAATAAATACAAAACACATTTAATATTATTCACCGTTAACATTTCGATCCAAAATTGGCCAGTTGATAGAAAAGACCGTTGTAAAATGTGATCCAAATGTATAAATTGAGGTTAGGTTATTCAAGTTTTAGGAAAATAACATTCCCGATCGCCGAAAATTTTAATGTATTTTTACTCATGCGCATTTTCGAGCAGACTCAAGGAGTGAGATGACGCTTATATTTTGTTTCACTTAGATTGCAAGACTTTCTACGTATTGCAAAGGTACAGTTCGTCATATGATTCTTTTTACACACGTCATCTATTTTTATCCGTACGAATCAAATCGGTACTCCTAGTTCAGGTTAAGCACTATATACATAATGGATTGAAATAATCTGCACTTCTTTGACAGTCAATTGATTAACGCAGTAGTTTACATATAACTTCTGTGTCAGACACGTACTTGAATATTCGATACCGATAAATAAGGATAGTTAGATTAACCAGCGATCTTTGCTTGTGTCAGTCAACTGTGACGTGTGTAAAAAGATTCATTAGACGAACTGTAGCTTTGTACCTCTTCTATTTATGGGTAGATGACGTACCAGGTAAGACATTTGTTGATAAGTAGCAGAACTATCACTTTTCACTCGAAAAATCCAGTCCTCACCGCAAGTCGCCCCCTTAAATATGGATTTTCTCGGTGCCTCCCCTCCCCTGCCCCACTTTCTCTTTGAACCTCCTCAGGAATCGCTTGCGGAAAAACATATTGGGATGTTAGAGTGCAAATAAATAAAAGAAAGAGAATCAAACGACGCGATTACATTCTTATTTTTAATCTGCCCTAACGCTACAGAATTATATAATAATTTTAATAATACAGGATAATGGGTGAATAATAAAAAAAAATTATATAACGAACTAAAGTGAGGTAAAATCAAAAATTAAAAAAACAACCTCCCAATCCATCGGAATCGCGTTGTTTTCTACTTGCACCATTTCGTTGTTCTCCCTCCCTTTTTCTAAGAGAACAGATCGTATAGTGGTTTATCGATGACGTTGCTCAGCAAGCACGTCGAGCCCAAAACCTTAATGATGACGTAAAGAGGGAACGCTATAATGCGCATGACGATGGCCACGGGCAACGGTAACACCATCGGCATCATCAGGATGATGTTTACGATGAAGAATCGGATAACTCGGTACGGTATGAAGAAGATGCGTGTCGGCAAGGTGACGATGACGTAAGGTATCCTGAGGAAGAACATGAGTATCCGCGCCGGAAAGAGCAGGATGCGGATCGGCATCGTTATCACTCTGTAGATCAGATACAGAGGGAGTGTGATGATGCCTTCGGGCAGGCGACCGATTCGTCTGATGGTTTGGATCGGTCGGAGGATCAATCGCATCGGGAAACTGACGATCGTGTACGGCAAGAAGATCACCCAGTTGAAGGCGTTGTGTATGTAACGGAGGAAGTGCGATATGGTGATGGTGACAACTCGGAAGATGCGGAACGGAGTCAGCAGGATGTTGAGCGGTAAGTAGACGAAGGTGCGGACCACCCTCAACGGGAACGTGACGATGCTGATGAAGATGCGCACCGGGAACGCGAGGAGGCGGACCTGGATGAGCAGCACCCGGATGATGCAGTAGATCGGCGATAGGAGGGCGTAAACGGCGTCGATCAGCGGTCGTATCGGGAAGACGACGATGTCGTAGATGATGTAGAGTGGCCACGGTATCCATCGTACTTCCGTTCGGTCCACTGCAAACAGAAAAGAAAGGGGCGGAGTGATTTAAGCAGTTAATTCGGTTCAATTCGATCTTACTGTCGGTTAGTTCCGGCGGCTCACAAGCTTCGACCGTAACATACTGAAATGAATCAATAGAATGAGAAAATGATGTTTAATTGACGTCTTAGATCTACTACTACACGTTATCCAAACTAGCAGAAGACTTTCGTCATGCGTGACGTAAAACTCGTTCCACAAGAATTTGAATCAAAAAAAAATGAGTACAGTACAACACCGTTTATCGCAAATCCCGTTTATCGCAACACCCGGTTATCGCAACGCGTCCCACCCGTTTATCGCAACAAATTTCTCCTCTTGCTTCCCCTCCTTTGGAAAATGCAAAGCAGTGATTTAAAGAAAGGAAAATTGACTTTTTCCAATTTAAGTTTACGTAGACCGTCTTTTGTTTTTTGGTTTCCGCTCATTTTTGCAGTTCTTGGCACGTAATATGGACATATGTACGTTTATGCCTGACGAGCACAAAACTTGAGGTCATATTTGCGACCGTTTATAATAGGCGCGCGTAAAACTGTTCGTGAATGCGCATGCGCAGAAGAACGGCTGATCAGGCCAGCGAAGGGGAGAGGGCCCCTTCGTTGTTGCGGTAAACGGAAGGCATTTGATTCGGATTCGATAATTATCATCGTTTCTAATCCTGCGACTAAAAATGCTTAAAGGTATACTTCTAACATTCTATAAAGTAGTCTGGGCAAACAGCGGTAATTACGAAATAAGTTAAGACAGCCTATATATACACAGAAAGATGTCGCTTATATTATTTCTCCCAATATGGACGATAATGATTAATAATTACAATTAATAAAATGTGATAACGCGATCTCTTTCTGTTCAATGGGAAGTAAACCGTGCAAGAGAGGGATTTAAGAGATATGGATGGAGCGTTTTTGACGCACTAAAGTGTAAAAGTTAATATTTAATAAAAATCGATAACGCGATCTCTCTCGATCCTATGGAAAGTAAAGGGCGCGAGATAAGGATGGTACTCGTTTCTTCGATGCCGAAAATTCTGATTTTTAGGTTCGTTTATCGTGGTGGAATTTCAACAAGAAGCCGTTCGTTTTATTAATGATAAAAGCTTAATAAATTGCGTTCTCTCTTCCGCCCCCCTCCCCCTCCCTCCCTCCTCTCTCTTTCTTTTCCGTTCCGAGTGATAGGAACGAACAGTTCCAGAAATAAAAATTAGAGTTAAAAAAATATTTGATAAAAAGAAATTTTAATTTGATTTAAAACAAAACAAAAAATTGTTAAGAATTACTTGGATATTCGGAAAAAAAAATTCAAGAAAACATCCTATTTATGTTTAACACGTTAATACTCTAAGGTACCAAGAGGGATAAAGAAATATGTTTTTTATCCAGTATCTCCCGCTGCCTTGGTCGAGGGTCGGAGGTGGTAAAGAAATATAAAAAATGAAAATAGCAAACGAAAGTGAAGCATAGAAATTGAAAAAAAAATTGTCCAAGAAAATTTTTCAAATTTTCTGTATTTATAGGGTCTAACACATTGAAACTTTTCTCTATTTTTTTGCGAGGCACTTTGGAATATTCGACCAATATTCTAATAATTTTTAATTTTCGAATTTCGGTTTTTTATTACTTATTTTGTTCTTATTTAAATTTTATCTCTACCGCATTTTTGTAAACCAGTGGTTCCAAAAATGTTTTCGATTCGAAAAAGGAAAACCATCGAATTTTGTGTAGCCTCGATAACTTCTCCCCCAAGGGGGAATCGTCACGCGAAATCCACATTTTTAATCATCGCCTTGCGAATTTTATTTAATTCTTTTTTTTTTTGCTCGTTTCCATTTTCGTTTGAATCTATTCTCACAGTCCCCCCCTCCCCTCTCCCCTCACGTATACACCATCGTACTCACCTGACTTGCCAGATATATCCCCAGCAACAGTAAATACAACTTCATTGCTTCGTATTGAACTTGCGTCGTGGTGTTGTGGCCGACCGGCGTACATTTTTTAAATACCCGAGGCAAATCGATGGGGGTTGCATAATCGTCTCAATATGTTACTAAATTTTACTGCCGTTGACCATTGTTAGCGAGGAGCGCGTGGTCGGCGCGATATACGCGGCTGCCCCTCGCCATTGTCTTTTTGTTCGTCTCTGTTTAATTGGAGACGATACAGTTCGGTTCCGAATCGCCGTAATTCGATTGTAACATTGTAAAAAATCGTTCGGACGAATTCGATATGTTGTGTACACCAACTTTTGGGCGTCATTGTAGATAAATCTTACATAAATACATATTTTATTAGTTTTTGTTATTATTTTATTTTTTGTTTATGGCCGTTCAGTTCAAACTGATTTGGATGGAACAAACACAAACTTGAGGAGGAATAAAAAATAAAATCGACGTATTTTTCTTTTGTATCGAGAAACCAAAAATTAAGGGGTGAAACACCCTTTGAAGCGATATAACCTGTATCTTACATAAAAATTGTATTAGTAGGATCAAAAATGGTCCGAATAACTTCGAAAATATTGGTAAATACGGGGATTGACATATCTAATTTTCTCACTCCCCTGTCACGAAGCAGCTGAGTCACCCCTCAACACTGAATTCTCTCATTCGTACAATTAAATCACGTAAACTGATTTGAAATGCATTAAATAATTCTATAATTTATAAAGTAGTGTAAACAACATGTGCAACCGCTCACGTCACACCCATCAACAAGGGATTGGATCACCCCTTAATTCGAAATTTTCGAGTACATGCATTTGAATCGTTCAATATCGTGCTAAAAGAATTTCAAGTAATTACGAAATATTTAAAACATGGAAATGCCATGTCCTACCTCCTTACATATCCCTGTTGCATAGGGGTGAAATACCCCTTATTTACTTACGCGATAGTTCACATTGAAATAATTGGATTGGAAAGGATTTTAAATAAGTACCCAATATTTTTAATTCCAGTATTCTGCCTTTATTCAATAAATATTGTGTGTATATGTATATATATATATATATATATATATATATATATATATATACAGGGTGTAAATTAAATAATTTCAGGAGATGATTTCTTGTCATGTTTTATGAGGAAAAGTTCATATAAACATGTGTCCTAACTTGCTTCGTTTTCGAGAAACAGGATGTCAAACTTTTAATAAAAATATTTTTCTTTATCAATCATCAATTACTCAAAAGTCTTTTCGACAATTTCGATGAAACTTAGTATGTCTGTTAGCAATAACAAGGGCCTTCTTTTGATGTCATTATATTTAAAATAATAATTCCAGTGACGTCGCAGTAGGTTACCTGATTGATTCTTATTGTAAAAGACATTGTATGCAATCGTCGTTTTCCAAGTTTAATATTTATATGAGATTAAACAATTAAAAATACAAGTTTCTTGTCTCCTGAGTTGTTTTCTATCTCACTTAATTTTCGATAAAGAAATAAAGAGTTTTTTTTTTTTTCTGATGGAATCATTTAATTGTAATATACATATAGAGTGCAATAAGATTTTATATTTACAATGAATGAATGATTTATTTATTTTTAAGAGGATACTATGTCATCGATGGTTATCAAAAACCCTTCCAGTCCCCAGTCTTTGGGCTATATTTTTCTTATTAAGATTCGAGATTTCCCTCTATTAAATCTACCTACAATTTTTTCAATAAAAGTTACTTCTTGTAGAATCTAACTTTTCCGTAATTTTTGACATAAACTATTTCGACATTACTTGCCAAAATTGCCCCAACTTCTTGTGCAAACATTTGGGACAACATTTTACTAATGAAATACACAACAAAGGATTTTCTCCCTTATTTTTCTAGCGAGGGATGTTTAGTTGGTGGACTCGCGTCTAATAATCGCGCATTGCGCAATGAAACAAAGATAAAAATCGTTCGCGTGTTACTATTTGACAATAGTTGACAAAGTTAATAGTAATAGAATGGTTTCAATAAATTCATCTGCCGGCGATGACGATTGTAGTCCCCAAAAAAGAGCTCCTTTTAACAGTTAATTTTTATACTTTGTTGATGCATTTATTGGTTTGGCTCTTACCAGGTATTCTACGAGACATCACGATTTTTTTTTGTACATGACTTTCACACTAACACGCTGTGTATTTTACGAAAGCAACAGGTCCAAACAAAAAATAGTCCAGTTCTCCTCGAACTGAAGTGTGGGAAACGGCGAACACACAAAAGTTTACAATTTCCGAGACATTTGTTTCGCCGGTAACAGGACCAGTAATTTCAAACCGCTCTTTACCAAATTTGATAGGATTGGACCAACGAAACACGTGTCCTCGAACAAATAAACAATTGTGTGGTGAGTTCATTGACGTCACGTAATGTTCTCGAATGGTTTAACCCGGCTCACGCCAAAATTTTATCGATGGCGCAGGTATACAGTGTGAGTCAAATGCTATAAAGTGTGAATAAAAATTTAGGTTGGTATCAAGTATGATAAGAAATATTTTCAATAATTTACAAGATTGTAGGGAAGTTAGTAACTGAATAACTTGAATCAAAAGACTTTGTAGGTTTCAAAATATTTAATTATAGTACCACTACAGTATTGTTTAACCACAAAGTCTTTTGATATAATTTATTTCATTATGGAGTTTCAAAAAGTGATTTCCGCATCAATCGATTAATAGTTAGTAACTCACCAACCAACCGGTGATAACTAGAATACGTTAAAAAGGTGGATGACGTGTTATCATTAAATAGTGGAAATCGGACTGACGCTGTCACTCATCAATGACAACTTATCATTGAATAATAAAATTCGGAAAAGTGGTAGCGTCAGTCCGGTTTACACTACTTAATGATAATACGTCATTTACCTTTTTAACAAACTCAAGTGATTACCAACTGTCGGTTAACAAATTTGCGCTAGACGCTGCGTTCACCGACATACGCCCTTGCCCGGTACCACCTTTTTAATAAACTCTACTTATCACGCACTCGTTTGTCGAATTTTATTCATTAATATAAATGTTATATGTATAGTTGTGATTTTTTTTTTTTTTTTTGGAAAATACGATGCACTCTAAGAAGTTAAAATCGGAGCTACGTTTAACATTTTTATCCACATCCACTTTTTTTCTTTACAGACATTTTGTTGCCCGAACTGATCGTATCCTTGATACTCCTCCAACAAAAAATCGAACAATTTCTGGTCAACATGGACTGGTTACAAGTCTTCGATCCCTTGCTGGAAGCCCTCGATAAATTCTGTAAATTGTGCCCGGACATCGAGGCCCTGGACGCGGACGACATCGCCTGGCCCGGAGTTCTCACTTGCAGATCCACCTACGCTTCTCACAAGAACTACGAAGAACTGCCTTTAATCCGGAAAGCCGATTTGGAGAATCATAACCTCGACGGTGGATTGTGGGTGGTCATCAATAATAAAGTTTATGACATCCAAGATTTTAGGTAAGTTCTATAGAAAAAGAAAAGAAGGTAATCGGTAGAATTGGTTTGTTGGTGATAGCCAAGGTATCGCGTGGTGTTACAACATGTTTCGACGTGTGCAATCTTCAAATCAAGCCAATTCTGACCAGGATACGTCGTAGGGTTACGGCATGGTTCGATATACGTCATCTTTAGTAACCGGACGGTTTATGGGCTAATGTACAGATCTGCATCAACCCACAAACCATCCGATCACTACTCGTTACTCTGAGCAAACAGCGGTAATTACGAAATAAGTAACGATAGCCTACATAATACACGGAACTACTCGCATACAGCATCGATTTAGTACTGACTAGAGGAGTGGGAAGTCGGCGATGCTCGTCGTAACTCATTTCGCAATTGTACGCTGTTACCGCTGTTTGTCCAGACTACTAGTCATTGCTACGTGCTTCCTTTTATAACGGATGTTCCAATGGATGGACAACCCAGCAGCAAATAGTTGAATCCGTAAGACTCTCGAAGACGCGAGGAGGAAGCGACACGGAAGCGAGTGGACGTCAGGTTATTTCCGGGAGATCTGGATTGGATAAAAGTCTACTGTATGTGCGAAGCAGGTTTTCAAGGGCTAGGTCAGGTCAAGTGATATTTATCCTTGATGAGAGATGGTTTTGATTGAGTCCGGTTTTCGATTTCCGAGTACGACCAGGCCTCCAGCAGAGATCCTCAATGAGTGGAAAGAAGCGAAGCTCTCATTACGATTCTATGGCAACTTTTAACGGAGACGAGCAACTTACCCTTATACTTCTGACTTTCGTATAAATTGAACGGCACTGCAGACTCGCGTGATCTATTTTATATTACCGGAAAACACAAGCAGCGTTACGTAAAACCTTAGGAGGGCGTTGCTCGCATCGCGGAAAAGTCGACAGTGTACTCTCCTTCAGACAATTGCTAATATTCTCTTCCCCACAACGCATTATTTTGCCCCTTTAGTTCCTACGGGCTTCAAACAGTCGCCTCTTATAGACTAATCAGGGACTACTTCTTGTACCCCACCAAATATTAGGGCAGATTTTTTTCTCATTCCAGATGTGAAAATACAAACATGATGGAACTACTGCAAAAATACGCGGGGAAAGACGCCAGTCACGTGTTCAACAACACCCCCATAGTTTATCGTCGTTGCAAATGATGGAGAACTACGTCGTGGGAAATTATTGCCAACCGGAACCGGAACTGCCGCAAGCTCCGTTAGATTGTTTAGGTATCTGCTCCATGTTGATCGATACAGAGCGACATCTAGGATATTTATTAGGACTACACGCCCATTACATGTGTCGCAGCTTACCCCTACAACAACCGGAGATCGCATGCAAAAATTATATGAACGCCGCCTTCTTATACGGGGGTTTACAAGTAAGATTTTCCTCAATTCCCAATGTAAGATCGATTATATAAACGTTCCATTCCAGATGGTACAGCCGCCCAATCCCTTTGAAGAGGAAAAGGGGGAACCGAGAAGTACCAATTCGACGGCCGGAAATACCCCTACCGAACCGAGGATTAACATTTGTCAGAAATCGCTGAAGAGCACACACGCGCCCATAAACAGGATCAATACGTTTATTACCACGTTAGCAGAAAGTAGATTATCCGTAAGTTCGATGTTGACAAATTAGAAATTATCTAGACGCTGACGATAGTGGCGTACCGTACCGTTCGGTAGTGGTAGTTAAGATTCGCGGATTCTGGCGCCACCACATCCACTCATGTTTCTAAGGATCTGGCCCGGTGAGGATTTACGACTTTCACTTGGGTAGTGGTACGGGTGGAGTTCAGAACGCAATCGCTGAGATCGACAGGCCACGACGCGTAATTATCACTAAAATTGTTCGTCCGAGCCAAAATTGTCAAGATCAACTTATTCCCTGGCGATCGGAGTATACATATTCGATCCGTCCTTGCAACTTCTGATTGTCCCCATTTAAACACCGATGTTGACAAAAGGCATCGCATGAGCATCTCAAATGATCACGTGACGCACGCGGACGGACGTCAATGGACCGTGACAATTTAATGATGTGCGTTTTATAAACTAAGTTGTCTCCGAGTCTTATGTCACCTGTGCTACGAAATAAGATTATACAGTATGACAAAGCGCCGACTAAGTTGATTACGTGATTTCGCTTTTGTAACGTTGTCCCCGGGACTTGTCTATCTCCTTGGCTGCGGTTCAGAACTACCACTTAATGTTGGTAAAGTAGGATATGTCGGCAAGTTAGAAATCTCTATCTCTCTCTCTTTCTCCATCTCGGCAGTAGTATGGTTCCGAACTCCACCGCGCGCTAATTGCAGATGGCATTACTGAGGTGGAGGTGGTAAATCCTTACTTTGGAACTTCGATTTTTTACCTGGGGCCGGCCCGAACGCTTTCACATCCTTGTATCTAGTCCGGGCGAACGTAACAGCGTACAATTACGAAATAAGTTGCGACAGCATCGCCGACTCCCCAGTCTAGTCAGCACTAAATGGATGCTGTATACGAGCAGGTATGTATATATGTAAGCTGTCTCAACTTATTTCGTAATTACCGCTGTTCCCCAGACTACTTTTATCTGCATGGGAAACTACAATAACTGCGCCGTTGGGGAAGGGGGGTGATGAGATTTAACGGACTAAAATTAAATGGGGGATGAAAAGGACATCCGTTAAGTGCCTTGCTCACCCAAATGATCAGAAATACGAGGTGGACGTGGTGGCACCAGAATCGGCAAATCTGGTCTACTAGATAGATAAAAGAGGAAGACAGACATTTTGAAATTAGCGACAAATCCTACTTTACCGACATCAAATTGTAGTTCTGAGCCGTAACGAAGGAAGTTGATAGGCCATGGGGGCAACGTCACAAGAGCGTGATCACGTGCAACTTTTCCAGATAGTTGAAATAAAAAAATTAGTTTATAAAATGCACATCTTTAGATTGTCCCCAATTGTCACGGTACATTGATGTCCGCCCACTACTTGGGTCACGTGATAATTACGCGTCGTGGCCTGTCTACCTTGTTGGCTGGCTGCGTTTTGAACTCCATCGATGGGACTGCAGTGAAGGTGGTAAATCCTCGCTTGTCCGGACGCGTAGCAATGCGGGTGAATGTGGTGGAGCCAGAATCGACGAACCGCGCCTACTGATAGTGATGACCTTTTCTTTTATTTTGTTAGGATACATATGTCATATCTTTTCTTGCCGTTGTCGAGCAGCATTCAAAACAAAATAACTTCCTAAGTCCAGTGGATTTCTCTTTCGAACATCCGATAGAGGAGATCGGTAGGGTTTTGTTTGCCGTACTGCTTAAGCATTTAGGACTCGGATACGTTTTGCTGCCTGTATTAGATGCATGTAAGTAGTAGTGATCGTAGTGAACAGTTCCATCTTGAATTTTTCCTAGATAGATCACTTTTAAACCCGTTTTGAACTACAAGCGCATGTTTCATAAATCTAACGTGCAAATTTTAGATGCAAATCAACCGAACATTAAACTACCGAAAGCCCTAGCCGAGATGATGAGGCTAGTCCATCAGGCCAAATGGAATCTCATTAAGACCCGGCAAGAACTGAATCGAAGTTACAAAGAAATCTGCATCCCGGTCCTAGAAAAATGTCGTTTTCTCCTGTACGACATCAAACCGGCAATCAGCATCGAAATGGAGGCTTACAGGAACGTGAACGTCCTTTATAAGGAACCACGCGTCAAAACTCTCGTTAAAAAAGTAATAAAAGATCTCAAATGCGGTCGTCACACCTCCGACATACAAAAACCGGAAGACATCGTAAACGCCACCATTCAATCTCAAAGTGTGGAGAAACACAAGTCGAACGAGGACATCGCGAAAATGAAAAAATGCTCATCCGATGGTAAGATATCCGAGTCGAAAAGCGAAACCGACGACGTCAATAACGAAATTAAGAACTCGGGCGGGGATAAACCCCCACCTCCTCAACCACCGACCGCCGAACGCGTCATGTCCGATTCGTTGAATTCCAATTCGAGTAAGTTCTGTTCCGATCAAAGGACGCCGAATAATTGCACCGATTTGAAAACAGAATTGGAACAAAGATGGAATTCGGAGAAGATCGAAAACGATACGAGGACGCAACAGGACGCGCAGGAAAAGGAGAAAAATTCCGAAAGTAACGCGGCGTTGATGAATCTCCTGGCGAAATTGACGGAGAAACAAATGAAGAAGGTCTCTAACGATAATCTTAATTTGATGGCCGCCATTTTGGAGTTTGTCATTCAGGATAGTTGCGACGTTGAGTTGCTTAGGCGGGCAATGTATTGTCAGGTAAGTGATTCTTTGAATGGTTGTCAGAATTACGAAACGAAACCTTTCACATCATCATATTGATATGGTTGAAACCAAACCGATCTATACTGAATTCACGTTAAGAATGCAGTAGTTAGCGCTCCAAAAAGCAGTTGACACGCCCTTCGCCCCTCCCTACGAACTCCAAGTAAGGATGATAAATTCCTATGTTCCTACTGTTCTTCCTTCATCTGAAATTGTCCCAATAATAATGGAATCGATTAAGTGCCCTTCGGCATTCAATATATGATTTTTTCTCTCCTATTTTCCCGACAGGTAAAAAGATGCAAATATCGCAAAGAAGGCTTAGAAATGATCCGTCACCTCCTAAACGAGAATTACCTCTTAACATCGACGAGGTATCTAATCCTCAACGGCTACTTAGGTTTGACTCACCTCTCGCCGCACGAAAACATCTGCCACTGCCTCGACAATGTACAACTAGCCACGCCCACTTTAAAAACCGAAATACTCCTGGCTCAATACGCCGTGACGGATTGGTGTATCGAAACACTTCGCAATTACATCCTGAAAGATCATCCGATGAAATCGGGCAAGTTGAAAGGCACCAACGCCAAGGTCAACTTGAATATAGGCACGTACACCCTCCTCAGGGATATCCCGAGGGCGCGGATGCTATTGACCATTTTGGGAATACTCGCTTCGAGTTACTACGTCGCTGTGGAATTGAGTCCGGTTATTAATAGCGGTGTGGTCAGTTCGGTGTTGGCACTCCTGAGACAAACCGGATACGATCAGAGTATCGTGCGGAAAGTGTCGGAATTTTACGTTCTGTACGCCGACATGGTGGAAAATACTAAGCCGAGGACGAGTTCGTTGAGCGGACCCGAATTGGCCAGTTTGATGAAGTTAGGGACCAGAGTCATACGCGGAACGGACTGGAAATGGGGTGATCAGGTAAATTCGATGAGTTAAAACTAAATAAACTATAATTTTTTTTTTGAATTTTGGCGATTTTAGGACGGACGACCACCGGGTGAAGGTCGCGTGATCGGGGAATTGGGCGACGACGGTTGGGTCAGAGTAGAATGGGCCAATGGCACCACAAACAGCTACCGCATGGGTAAGGAAGGGAAATACGATCTGACTTTAGCCTCACCTCCCTCCCCCGTGACTTCGGAGCACGACACCGACGAGCTGACCGATGCGGGTACGCCCCTAGAATCGATTTATTCTAACAAACCCTTAAATTCCATTTGTCCCCTAAGGTTCTCACATCATCAAGGACAACCAACTGATCAAATTGTTGCGGGATAGTAGCATCAATTTCTTGCGAAATATAGCCATCAGCGGTGGTCTCGCCAAGGACAATCAGAATCGGAATACCGTACACGGATTGAGTAGTCTTTTTTGTAGCATGCTCAATTCAGGAAATCAAGAATGGTGCAACTTGACGTTAGTTAGAAGCATCGCCCAATCGCAGCAGATGTGCCGTGCGCTTAGTAACAAGCCGTGGGTTTCGATGCTTTTAGGATTCTTATCGGCGCCTAGCGAAGCTGGAAACGTCATGAATCTACCTAAGCAGGTACGTTGATACTATAGGTATACTCTTAAATCTCGCGATATCTTACGCGAATGGGATTACGAATCTCAAGGTCACTTATGCATCGAAAAAAGCCAGCACAAATATAAATTAACCACTCCCTCGGTACACTTAATCCAATTAATGCTGCTTACAGCGCGATAAATGTTACTTGTGATCTCAGGGTCACTTGTCCGTCACAAAGAGGCGGAGCAAATGTCAACTAACCACATCCCTCGGGAGACCTAATCCAATCAACACAACCCAAACCTGCCAAATGCGATTTGATTTCTCAAGGTTATTCAATCCCAGAAAAATAGAGGTGCAAAAATAAAGCAAGCGCAATCAATGCCATCTATAATTTGACAGATGTCAGTTGGAATCTCAAGGTCACTTGTCCGGTGAAAAAGTGAGAACAAGTATATCTCCAACAGCAGTAAATGCAATTAACGCTGCTTACAGATCGGCAAATGTCACTTGAGATCTCAAGGTCACTTGTTTATCTACAAAGGGTGAGATAAATATATACAAACCATTCCCTCGGGGTACTTAATGCAATTATCCAAGGTCATTTATAGCCTGGGCAAACAGCGGTAATTGTAAAATTAGTTACGACAGCTTACGTATACACAGAACTACTCGCATACAGCATCGATTTAGCACTGACTAGAGTGGGGAGTCGGCGATGCTGTCGTAACTTATTTCGTAATTATACGCTGTTACCGCGGTTTACCCAGGCTAGTCATTTATCTCAAAAAAACGCGAGGAATTGAAAATGAGTTTGGGCACTTTTTTCAAGTTGTTCTACTACATCATCGTGATTTGAATTTTACTTAAAAGTCTTATATTTACACATAGCATCGGTCTTTAAGTAGTTCCTTTAAGCACCTTAGATGGTTTTTTTGTTTAATTTGAGCAATCCTCTATTTACAGATTTTATCGGTGAGGCTACTACAAACGGTTCTAAAATCATGGGACATGGACGATCCGGAAATACCAACTTTGCTCGAAACTTTATTAAACATTCTGGGGAAAATAATATTGACCTGTTCCTACGATACCGGAAACAAACCGCTGTGCGAATCGAAGTCTTTAGTTCTCCTGACTCAATCCCATAGCAGTTCGTTGGCGCAAGAAATCATCAATCTTTTACGATCCTTGCACGGCCTAGTCGGTTGGAATCAAGTACTCAATGCCATTTTGGTCAATAAACTCAACCTGGCGGCGTATTTACTAAGCGAGGATTGTTTGATGACGGCGGTTAATGACGCACATACCACGGACCAACAGCAGTACATCGTAACGGCTTGCTTGAACGTGATTGGAGCTTGGGATGTCAGGCCGAGGATCGGGACGGTGGCCGAGATCGATAGCAATTTCGGTACGATAGTGAGGGTGACTCAAAAGGGAAGCTTTGCGTCTTGATGCACGATACCGGTGATGTTAAGAGGGTGCCGTTGATGAATTTGAAGCTGGTCGAACAATTGACGTTTAATTTGGATCGGATGCCTTTAGGGGAGAACCTCACTAAGATATGGGCTTCGTTATTGATCAGCAAGCAGAATAGTTACATGGGAAATAACGACAGGAAATTTGTTTATGGTAAGTCGTAATCACACAATTACAGATCAGTCCAGTACATCTGCTTTGTTGGTAGAGAGGATGGCATCATCAACCGTATCTTAACAGTAGATAAAGTAATCTTGATGTTGTTCTTAGCCTCGTTTTATCCTCGGTTCCGTTATCTCTAAAGAATCTTGTAAATGACAGGGTAGGGAAGGAGGCGTATCTTAGCGGTCTACAACGAGGGCGAGCGAAGCGGGGCGCGTCAAGTCAAACGAGAGTGTCAAATCAAACGGGGGCGTGTCGACAGGGTATGGACGGAGATGTGTCTTAGCCGTGTAGAACGAAACGGGCCGTGATATGATATCACTCCAAAATGACTGGGCATTTATTGTTACCAACATAGACAGAAATCGAGCGTCAAATCAAGCGGAGGGCGTGTCAACATGGTAGGTAGGGAGGCGTGTCTTATCAGTGGTTTGCCCTAACTGAATGTAAAATTACGGTTAGTGATGCTATCCTCATTTCCGGCGCAAAACATGTCCTGGACTAATTTGTAATCACATGGTAGGGTGTTACTGGTGCAGTTTCTACATTTATGACGTACATCCATTATTTTTTAATCTGTTTTTCAAGGTCAAGTGAATCTCACCTACCTACGCATACAACAAAACATGCTTAGCGTTCTAAACGCGACGAAAATTCTCCACACCAATCAGTACAAATTGAGGAAAGTGCTGAAATACTCCGTCAACTCCATCGACCAATCGGAAGAGCAACATTCGATCGAGGAGGAGTTCAACCAACAACCCATCCTCCTCGTACAGAAACTCCTGACGAAAGCTACCCAACCCAGCCCGTTAAAACCGGGATTTTCCCTGCAGGAAATGCAATTGGCCGCACTGAACTTGAGCCAGTACCTAGCGGCCGAAGCCAATTCCGATACATCTTCGGTTTGTAATGAGAAATCGACCGGAAAGAATCAACTCGTCAAGGATGTTCCGGCCGATTTGGTGACGCCCAACAGCGAGTGTAGCCTGAAGTCGGTCGTAAGCGATAAGGCTCATAAGAAGAAGAAGAACGAAGAAAGCAACCAGGCCCCCATTAATCCGATAATCAGCCAAATTATGGAGATGGGTTTCACGAAGAAAAGCGTCGAGAACGCCATTAAAGCGTCAGGTATTCTTCATCGATCTGTCTTGGGGCCGTTATTCTTTTCAATTTTTTTTTTATTATTTATAGGCGTAACTTTGGAGGGATTGGCCTCTCCCGAGGTGGTAGTGGCTTGGCTATTGGAGCATCCAGAGATCACGGTGTCGGATACCGAGTCGTTGAGTAGTTATTACAGTTCGGAAGATGAGTCTTGTTCCGAACAACCGGAAGTGGTTCTCCAAGGTTATGGCGATTGTGTAAGTATTTCTATCATAAATGAAATCTCCACTAAACGGAGGATTACCAGACTTCGTTTAATTTTAACAAAAATTGAGGGCGTGGCAGCACCTGGAGGCGTGCCCGACGTGTCCGTTTCCCGAACGATATTTTATACAAAACACGTGCCCGTCGATGTAATCCGACGTACGCTGAAAACCACACTTAGCTTCTGTGAACAAAAATATTGGAAGTAGAGACCGATACAGCTGTCGGGGAGAGATGAGGCAACGTTAAAAAACCAGCGAGGATACGTCATCTCATCAGCTGCGTATAGATGAGGTCGGAGTGTCCTATCAGCGATATGCAGTAAGTGGGCGGGGCGTATCTTTGTGATTGTGGGGCGTATTGCGTCAATGACGAATAAGAGCTAGAATATGTTGTCTCATGAGCTGCGTTAAGATGAGATTAGAGTGTCCTATCAGCGGTCTATAGTAAATGGGAGGGTGCACCTTAGTGATTGCGGGGCGTATTACGTCAACGACGAATAGGAACTGGGATACGTCGTCTTATTAACTGCGTATAGATGTGGTTGGAGTATTGTATCATCGGTCTACAGTAAGTGGGGCTTGTCTTAGTAATTGCGCGGACAAGTTACGTCAACGACGAATAGGACCTACAATACGTCGTCTTATCAGATGCGTATAGATGAGATTGGACTGCCTAATCAGCGGTCTACAGTAAGTGGGCGGGGCGTATCTTAGTGATTGTGGGGCGTATTACATTACGAGGAATGGGAACTAAGATACGTCATCGTCTTACTACGTTCAGATGTGAGGAACGTTTCTTTGTTTTTTTTTTTTTTCTAGAGAAGAAGCTTGTCATCGCTATTTTGATGAGGTCGAAGTTCAAGTTTCGGTCCGCGTAGCTCGATTTGATGTTGTTCCGTTTAGCAAAGAATTTTTTAACTAGAGTCAACATATGTTTGTTTTTACAGGCCGGAGATTCCTTATCATCCAACGGAGTCGCCTATAAGCAACGCAGCGACTTCCTGTCCAACGACGAGTACGCCATGTACGTCAGAGACAACGTCGAAGTCGGAATGCTCGTAAGATGTTGCAAGAGTTACGAAGAAGTCCACTGCGGAGATATCGGGAAGGTCGTTAAAATCGATCGAGAAGGTTTACACGATTTAAACCTACAAGTAGGTTAATTGATAATACTTGCACAGCTGCTCCACGCATTACCGCCGTTATATCGTATCGGTAACCTTCGGTAAGGTACGGTTTTGAAGATGCTAGCCTCGTTGCTAGCGAAACACGTGGCACCGGATTTAATTCAATAATTTGTGTGGTGGTGAGGAGTAGTCTGAGCAAACGGCGGTAAAAGCGTACAATTATGAAATAAGTTACGACAACATGGTGGACTAACCACTCTAGTCGGTACTAAATCGATGCTGTATGCGAGTAGTTCTGTATATATTTAGGCTGCCGTAACTTATTTCGCAATTACCGCTGTTTTCCCAGACTAGTGGGGAGTTTACCGATGTGACATAGGGTCGGTACAAGCCATTTCAATCGTTTCAGGTATAATTTTTTTTTCCAAACTTAGGTGAATTGGCAACAACGCGTCAGCACTTATTGGGTTCGTTTCATCCACGTCGAACTGCTAGGATTCCCACCTGCGCTCCCTACTCCGCCGCCGATCAAAGTAGGCGATAAAGTTAGGGTGAAACCGACCGTTTCCACGCCCAGATATAAGTGGGGATACGTCACGCACGACAGCGTGGGAGTGGTTACTTGTAATTATCCCCCTTCCCTCCCCCATATTGATTCCTTTTTAGGAGAAATTTTGAAAGTTTGAAATTACAGCTATTTCCTCGAACGGTCACGATCTAACCGTCGATTTTGCGAAACAATCGAATTGGACCGGTCTGATATCGGAAATGGAGTTAGTACCGTGTACTCACGACGGGATCAGTTGCAACGGTTGCGGTATCAGTCCCATCCGAGGTAGCAGATACAAATGTAGGAATTGCGAGCACTATAATTTCTGCGAGAATTGCTTTTACACCAAACGAAACCACAGACACCCGTTCAATCGGATAAGCGAGATCGGTAATGACGGTTATCCAAACCCCACCCCCAATTTTTTTTTTTTTTAATTTTGTGATTTAGTGATAAGTTCTAATTGGTTCGATTTCGTTATTTTTAGGAGCTCCCGAAATATCGGCCGGCAAACCAGGTCGCTACTATAAGAGCGAATCGCTAGATTACGATGAATTGGTCATAACCGATTTTAGCCGATGTATTAAAAGTTTTACCGTGTCGTCACATCAACATATGGCTCACTTCGATATACCGGGGAGAGTGTGGCAGAGTTGCGGAGCCCAGGGTGAAGTGAGTATAGGGATAAATTTTTCGAACCCCTATTCGTATACGTATTTCATTTTTTCATTTTGGCAGCATTGGATCAGATTGGAGATGTACCCCGATATTATAATAAAAGATCTCAAAATGGCGGTTGATCCCGACGATTGCAGTTATATGCCTTCGGTAATCATCGTGAGCGGCGGAAATTACCTCACTACTCTGAGCGAGTTAAATGTCGTCTACGTTAGAAATACTGACACGTCAGTCACGATATTGTCAAACATGGACAAGGTATTTAGTTTTTTTTTTTTTTTTTTTAATTTTTGTACGCCAATATATGAAAACAAAATATATATTTCCTAGCACTATCCCCTGATCGAAATATGTATCATAAAATGCAAGAATAGGGGCGTCGATTGCAAGGTCCACGGCTTATCGATAGTCGGAGTTAATAAGCCTTCGAATAGCGAGTTAAGGAGTTCCGCCTCGTTCTTGGCTAACGATTGGGATCTTAGTCAGGAGCATATATTGAATTTGTCTCATATAAGTAAGTATTGTCTTTTCTCTTTATACATTATCATCATCATGATCTTTTATCCTGTTCTACCTTTCGGTTCGGCCGTATATGTACGTATACCGTACTGCTTTTGGCTCGCCTATACTCTGTTTATTTAACAGAAATAGTTAAGCCACTCCCCATAAATTTATACCAATGAGCGCAACAGACAGTTTAACAAGCTACAGATTAGAAAAAGCGCGGCAAATTTGAAATAAGGATATGAAATTTGACATTCTTCGTTAGTTATTTACTATACTCTATTCATTCAACAGAAATAGTTAAGCCACTCCCTACAAAAGCATTTTATTCAAATATGGCGCGCTTTTTTAGGGAATGGCTTAACTATTTCTGTTAAACGAACCGAGTATAGTGGCATTTCTTTACTTTTCGCGACGTATTGGAAGTCCACTCAGCCACTAGCCGGTTTCTTTAAATACATGTGTATGCAAATCATTGTATCAAGTAGCAGCCCTAAGCAAGTACCTTGAGGAACGCCAAAATTTTCGTTCTATGGAATATCTCGTAATTAGATATCGAGCAGTAGGGTATACGCAGATTTGAGTTTTACACCGAAATATATTTTTACTGAAATAATTACATAATTAGGTGTCTATTTACTATATAATAACATTTATTTAGGCAAAAATATTTTATATTAAAATTCAAATTATTCGCATGTCTCCGACCAACACCCGAGTACTTGCGAGTATGTCCGGTGACATCACTAGATTTATTTACAAGCATTAGTTCATTGTCTCAAGTTTTCGTAAGGAAACATTGATTTGGAATAGTTTAACACGCGTTTAAATTTTCCCTTGATTCTTTAAAATGGCTGAAATTCCCAAAAACGTATTTGTAAAGGCGCAAAGTCATAATTTACTGAATATTAACCTGTTCATTACCTGTAAATTTCGGAACTTAGACTAGCGTGAATATGCAATACTCACATCGCCTTGGTAGTAACATATTATTCCATTTTTAGCTCGCGAATCGTCTGGTGGTGATAGAAACACCGAAACCGCTACCTCCACCACCTGTAAAGTATACGTGTGGGGATTAAACGATAAAGATCAATTGGGCGGTATGAAAGGCTCCAAAGTCAAGCTCCCGATGCATTCGGATTTCCTCGGCCAATTACGACCCATACACATCGCCGGAGGTTCAAAATCCTTGTTCATCGTTTCGCAAGAAGGAAAGGTAACAGTCTAACGCCGTCATGGAGACGAATCAGATACAAATCGGTGATATATTTCTCAGTTGTACGCATGCGGGGAAGGTACGAACGGGAGACTAGGATTGGGGCATAACAATAACGTATCCCTTCCAAGACCGGTGCCGTTCCTAAACCAATACGTCATCAAAAAGGTGGCGGTTCATTCCGGCGGGAAACACGCCATGGCCTTGACCCTCGACGGGAAGGTATGATATCACGAAATGTTACGGCCCTAATGTACCAGCTTGACGATTTTGTTTTTGTTTTCGAAGGTATTTTCGTGGGGGAAGGCGAGGATGGTAAGTTAGGTCACGGAAATCGACTCAACTTGGACAAACCGAAACTGGTCGAGACATTACGGAGTAAAAGGATTCGGGACATCGCTTGCGGCAGCTCGCATTCTGCAGCTATCACCAGTAGCGGGGAGTTGTATACGTGGGGTTTAGGAGAGTATGGCAGGCTAGGGCACGGCGACAATGTCACCCAGCTAAAACCTAAAATGGTAAAATTTCGACGCACTTTCGTATCCGGGGGAAATTTTTTTAATGATTTTTTTTTTTTTTTGGTAGGTGAAAAGCTTGATGGGACATCGCATCGTTCAAGTCGCATGCGGAAGCCGGGACGCTCAAACTTTGGCGTTATCCGATAACGGTTTGGTGTTCTCTTGGGGTGACGGGGATTTCGGGAAGTTGGGTAGGGGCGGCTCAGAAGGATGTAATCTTCCGCAGAACATCGAACGCCTGAATCCTTTAAATGTGATGCAAATTGAATGCGGGGCGCAGTTCTCGTTAGCCCTAACGAAGCAGGGAGAGGTATAAATTAATAGCGATATATATAGGGTGATTCGTAATATTTCCGAAAATCTTACACGTATAAGATAGAAAATATAAGAAGAAAAGTTTATATTAACATATATCCACTCTGATTGGCGCCAATCAAAACCCGGGTCAGTCTTCAAGTGACAGCAACACGATCAACATCAAGGAGCAGCCCTGAAGATGTCCCTTGCAACAGTGGACGAAACGTCGGAACCCACGCCAAACCAGACGCGATTCCAACCCGGAAACCAAGATATACATTGCCTACACCTGAGATTGTTTGGTACAATTTAATATGATAATGTAAAACGGGCGTAAGTTGAGGTTAATCATGTTATCGGAAAATAACATTCCCGAATGTAGCTAAAATTTGAATGTATTTTTACTCATACGAATCTTTGAGTAGTCTCAAAGAGTGAGATAGCACTTGTATTTTGTTTCACTTAGATTGCAAGACTTTTTACGCATTCCAAAGATAGCTATGTTGCGTTATATCTCCTATGTTTATGGGTAGATCACGTACTAGGTGAGACATCTGTTGATAAGTACCAGAACTATCACTTGTTCAACTCAAGAAATCCAATCCCCACCACAAAAGTCGGCCCCTTTAACGAGAAATAGAAATTTTTACAGAGACAATAACTAAAAAACCAAATTAGCTTAATTAGCTTATAATAACTATGGAAAGGGACGATTGTCAAGTGTCAAGTATGCTACCAGACATTCTGTCAACGCCATTTCCTTTTAAGTTATTTATTTTTTAAAACGTAACTTCTTACAATATAGGAGATTGCCATTAAATTGTTTTATACACCCTGTAACTTCAAAATTAGGCCTTTTCAAAGATATTTCGATACGAAAGTTTTTTCTTACTCTTTGTATCAGAAACACGCTGTTAAGATTTTTCGCGTATAATATGAATCACCCTGTATATTATCGTGGAGTTTCACGCCCGGTTTTCATGATATAAATTTCTTTCGGGCGAAGTAGATAAACAAGGCGCATAAGTAACACCGATAGATTACAAAAGAGGATATGACGTCATCGAAAGTGGTTACCCCTGTCATCAACTTTCATGGTCAACTGTCAATTACGCGATGATGCTGTGACGTCACAGCCTTGCAAACCGTAACCAACGAGATGCACAATCCTCGGCGCGACGTCACAAAAGGGAGAACACGTGATCGACATAGTTGGCGCTTCGTCATAGCGTATTGCTTTATTTTATGGATGGGGGGTATTCCCGACCGGTAAACATTTTTATTCACCATCTATCGGAGGCTTATCGAACTACATCGTCGGTAGCTGACGTCGCATTCTCAATTATATTTGATTGGTCTATCGACCAAATTACTGGGGTCACCTTTACGCTAGAACCGACGTTGTTTATTTGCTAAATTATGCATTGGGGGACAACATGGGCAACCGAACTTTGCTAACACTGCAAAATCCGAAAGAAATTTTTATCATTGCGACCGATTTCGACCGATTGTAACCGGTTTTCTTTTTTTTTGTTTCTTTGCAGGTTTGGACTTGGGGGAAAGGTGATTATTTCAGATTGGGGCACGGTTCCGATCAGCACGTTAGGAAACCTACAATTATTGATTCCCTCAAGGACAAGAAGATAGTTCACGTTGCCGTTGGAGCGCTGCATTGCCTAGCGGTTACTGATAATGGACAGGTTGAATATAGTCTTCATTTTTAACCGTTTTAAGTGTCGAAGGGCAATTCGCTTAGTGGGGAGTGGTGAAAGTCACGCTTGAAAATCCTAAAATCGATCTGCTACCTCCAATATGCTGCGAAAAGTAAGGAAATGCGGTAATAGTACAGTATACGTATGTATACGGTTCGATGGTACACCGGAATAGTAGGAAGGGTACGTCGAAGGGCGCGTCCACTATAGAAATTTTAAATTCATGTTGTTTTGATAGTTCGGTTAGTTAATATCTCAGCTTTTGCTTGGGAAAATTTTGGAGTATTTATCGAAAAACAAAAAATTCTTACAAGGCTAAGCTTCAAAAGTGACTTTCACTCGAATCCCTAATCTGCGCGAACGCTTGCGTTCGCCAAGATTCCTCCGCGCTCGAACCGCGTGCCCGATAGCAAAGCTCGATGCACAGCCCTTCATACCGTACAGAAGCACTAACCATAAGCTTTTCTAGGTTTACGCGTGGGGTGACAACGATCACGGTCAGCAAGGTAACGGTTCTACCGTCGTTAACCGTAAACCGGCGCTGGTACACGGTCTGGAAGGCATCTCAATCAATCGCGTAGCATGCGGCAGCTCGCATTCCATAGCTTGGATTCTGCAGGATACACAAATCGTCTCCAAACAAGACCCCGTTCTATTTCCCCGTAACCAAAGATCCCCTAGGAGCGTCGATCTTAGGTCTGTACGATAACGAAAGACCCCCACTACAATCGAAGTTAAAACAATCGCTGAGTAGCGTCGTGATGTCGCTTGAAAGCAACACTGCGAAGCAGCAGGCTCTGACGCATATTTTAAACGCGATGTATATCCAACAACTACGACAGGCTGTCGTGAAGGCTCTGTGCAGTCATACCAATATGGTGAATGTAAATAAGGTGAGGGCGGTTATCGAAGGCAAAAATCGGAAATTGTAGATTAATTTTTTTTTCGTTTATGTTGGTAGTCTGGATGCTCGGATTTGTCTTCCGATAACACCATGAATGGATACAACTTGAACACGAATAAGAATAAGGAGGGGGAAATTGCTATGGGGGCGGAGAAGCCCCGGTGTCCCTTACCGAGATCCAAGGCATCAATGTATGATTTTCTTGTTAGATCTTTCGTGATTTGTTAGTAGTCTGGGCAAACAGTGGTAACAGCGTACAAATACGAAATAAGTTACGACAGCATCACCGACTCTGCACTCTGGCTATCGTAACTTATTTCGTAGTTACCACTGTTTACCCAGACTATTTGTTAATGATTCCAAGTATTGTGGTATAGTGTTACGGACACTATATCACTTAGGTTCGACAAACGAGTGCATGATAAGTTACATTAAATGGTGTAAACCGGAGTGACGCTGTCACTCCTTCGCTTGTTCCCACTTCCGTGCAAGGCACGACATTAAAATCCCGAGGAGCGACAATGTCAGTCCGGTTTACACTTATATGCTAACTTATCATGCACTAGTTTGTCGAAGCTTATATATAGGCTAGGCAAACAGCGGTAATTGCCGAAATAAGTTA